>JAAOMT010000003.1:945710-1005639 GCA_016748015.1 Geosiphon pyriformis | reverse complement strand
AATATATATATATAACTTTTATTATATAAAATATTTTGTTTGGACCTCACTCATAAAATGTTAATAAAAAAAATAAAAAAAAATAAAAAATATTTTGAAATTCTTAGTTATTTTTACTTTTTTTAATTTATTGATAAAATTTTTGGCATATTTTTGATATTTTTAATAATATTTTAGTATTTTTGAAATTTTTAGTATTTTTAGAATTTTTAACTTTTTATAAAATTTTTAATAGTATATTATTTAATTATTTTTATTATATAATTAACTAATTTATATTATATTTAATTATTAATTATTTTTTATATTACTTTATAAGTAATAGTAAATTTAGTAATTACAAATATTTTATTAATAAAAATATTATTAATTGCTTTAAAAAATCAAAAATTTGCTACTTTTTTTCTCTTTATTTAATAATTTTTTTAATTATACAAAATACTTTATATTTTTTGTAAATAAAAACATATTTGGTTTATTAATAATTTTGTAAAATTTTTAATATTTTAAAATTAAAAATATTAATTGTTTAAATTATATTAATAAAATAAAAGCACAGAATTTATTATTTATATTTAATTTAAAATAGTTTTAATTAAATTAAATAATTAATTATGTATTATTTTTAGCATAATTTATTCTAATATATAATAATTAAATTATATAAAATAGATTATAATTAATTTTTTTTTTTATTAAGTTTTAATGAGCAAGGTCCAAACACTATCTAGTACAATACATTAAACTAAATGATCTAAACTAGGTATGAATCATGCTTTTTCTACATGTAACCAGCCACTCAGGCTGATCAGGACAACACTAAATGTCTATATGAACAGAAGTTAGATTTCCTATGCCAGAAAAAAACAAACAAGTCTTACACAACCCAGAACTAACACCAAAAGCTTCAGATATACCTAATAACTTAACCACACCAGCAAAAAAAGTAGTAGAAAGCTCAAACACAGAAACAGACATGGAACCATCCTTTGGAATCAATTCATTCTTCTTCATGAGAGTGCGATGCTTAACATGGACCAACCAAATTTTGTCTCTAAAAGCTAGACAAAAATCCTGCACAAAATCGACCACCAAATGGCCTGCAATCTTAGAGTCACCAAAAATGGAAACAGCTTTTAAGAACCAACCATTGAAAACAACACCTTTACAGAGAGCAGTGAACACTGCCCCATTGGAAGCACCAGGCAACATTAACTGCATAACACATGAAGAAGACCACGCAAGACCAGAGAGAGACTTCCAGATAGCTGCATGAAAATCCAATAAATGAGCATGAACAGCCATGTCAAAAATGCATGTAAACACATGATCAGAAATCTTAACATCACCACAAAAAAGACACACCACACTAGGGTAACACTTGTTATAAAGACATTTACAAACAGCAACCAGCAACTGATGGTGTAGAGCCTTCATAAAATATAAGCAAGCATCAGCAGTGCATTTGCTCGTAAAACCAGCAGCCATGTGTAAGTCAGAATGCTACACAAAAGAAGACCTGTACCAATCTATATTAGCCAACAAATTATCCACAACAACCCTTGAACCAGAACCAACCTTCCAACACGTACAATGAATGGACTGAAAGATATCACGAGCAAAATGCTTAGCATTACCAAAAACCATACAGCTGTCAGCCAAGATAAAATGTTCTTTAAGATGAGGAGAAAGAAAGCATCCAGAAGAAGAAGCTGAGTTGGCAAGCACATCTGCGACATTGTTGCCTAAAACACCAGAATGATCTTTTATTTTACACCAGACAACATTTAAGTTTTTAGTCCGAATAATGTTCTTTATGTAATGACACTCAATCCAGTAACAATTACGAAACTCTGGATGCACCAAAACCAATTCCGACTTGCATGCATCCAAGGCAGCTTGACTATTAGAAAATAAATCGACCGAACTAAAAGGGGAAACACACTTGAGAGCCAAGGCAATGACTTGTAATTCTACCAGAGTTGAAGAAACCAAACCAGAAACTTCGATCCCCAGACCTATACCAACATTCTCAAAAAAAGCTGCAGCTCCAGCTTTCATGCCAGTAGTCCCCAGACCAGCCACAGAACCATCCGTGTATACAGAGAGACTATTAGCTTCTACACCAAGCAGATTATTGTGAACCGTATCAAACTGACTAGATTTCAAAATATTTAAAAGTCCGAGATTGTCCACAACATGAGAGAATGAAGAGAACAAAGCTGAGCACCTAAAAAAATCAACAGCGAGATCAAACCAGCAAGGAATGAGACCATGGGGGTCTAATTTCTTCCACCATTTGAAGATATGCCAATCAAAAATTGAGCCATTATGACAAAAAAGCTGTTCCACAAAAACAATACCATAGCGTCATAGTGACAACTGACAACTAACGAAACATGATTCACCAAGAACACTTGACAAGAGGATCCCATTCTGAAAATGAAAAGCACTGGCCATAGAATCACTAAAGAACAAATTATAATTGAGGAAAATATGGACTATGCCAGCCAGAAAATTGTTTAAAAAGAGTATTTTAACACGAGCAGAAAAACACAAAGGATGTAGTGAATGCTAACTGAGAACTTGTAAATTATGTGCTCTGTGAGAGAATAGATGATCCAAGATACCAACAGAATTCACAAAGCTTACAACCAAAGCTAGCTTGCTTTCAGCCTGAATTTGTTTAAAAGTTTTAAGACCATACAAGGAGGGATAATGAAACACATCATTGGGGAAGTCAAGAGGCAGGCCAGATTTCGATTTTAAACCCTTACGGATCAAAGTATCCCATTTGTTGCATACACTTAAGGGAACAAAACTGAACTGAGTCCTGTAATAAACAATAGGATGAAAAACTGAAGAAACCAAATAAGAAAACTGTTTATTCGAGATGGCCTTTTTCAGCACAAGATTGGTAAAAAATCTAACATTTGAGTGAGCTTTGGCCAAACTTGGTTTAGAAAAACCTTCAGTAAACAGAAAGATACCCAGATAATGATGAGATTCGCCCTTTTTAGCAATAAAGATTGGAGAACCACTAATGAAAAGAAATGGAGTGTTAACTCAGCAATTGATTGGAATGGCAACTGTCTTATCATTATTAATAGATATATCATTTATCTGAAAAAACTCACTGGCCACATTAAGAATATGCTGAGTAGCAACCTGACTGCTGTCAATCCAGATTGTATCATTCACAAAGACACCAACAGCAAAAAAAGAAGAATGTTCAGCCCTAAATTCAGCATGACCAGTCTTAGAGATAAAATAAGAGTTCAATCTGTATCCGTACATACTTTCCTGTCATTTGACCTCACACAGAAGAGGATCGTAAAATATATGCCAAAGGAGAGAAGAGAAGACCTCTTCTTGGTTCAAACCATCATGCATCTGATACCCATTAGTCAGCCCAAAATCAGTCATAACCCGATTTGTGCGACCTCTATGAATACTTTCAAAGAAATGAATAAACTTGCTATACATCTTGATTCTAACTAAACTTTTTTCAAGATGCTTCTATCCAACAGAATCGTATGCTTTTTGCATGTCCTGTAAAACCAATCAAAGCTCCCGGTTCTTTTCCAAAGCATCCTCAACTATCAAACCCACAGCAAAAATAGGGGAATGAGTTGAAGTACCCCTTAAAACTGAGAAATTGTCACCACGAAAAACGTCAAAATTACTGCAAGCTAGAGAAATCCTATCGGAAAGAATTTTGGAGAGAACTTTGCAAGCTGTTTCAATCAAAACAATAGGACAAGTATTCGTAAGAACACTCTTCTATTCGTAAGGTTTGGGAATCATAGAGACCCAAGCTTCCTTCCAAGGCCCAGGCACTGATTCGTGAGCCAAACAGAAATTCAAGAGCACCAAAAGCATATCCAAAACTGATTTATCACAATGTTTCCACAACTCATTTGAGATGCCAGAGAGACCAGCTGCTTTTCTGTCAGGCAAATTCGAAATAACAATGGACATCTCATCAAAATCAATCAAACCCATCACATTAGAAAAGGCTTCATCGAAAACATAACTCAAAGACAAATATTGTTGAGCCCAATCATTAGAGATGTCAGAGACCACTACACACTTTCTAGTCCAATCCTCCATAATTTCATCCACCTTAGATCTAACTGGCTTAGGCTCCAAAATCAACTATTTATCGACCACTAGATGATCCAAAACCACTTTTTGAAAGGGTCGCTCCAAAACACTCCTAATAGTATAATCTTTATCTAATTCAAAACCCTCTATTCTTCTATCAATAGCTTGTTTAATTCGAGATTTCTCAGCATGTCTGAACTCCAACAGCTTGGAGAAGCAGTAAAATTTTCTAGCCTTAGCCAATGAAGAACAGACAGCATCAAAATTAGAACTCAAGAGAAAAAGAAAATTAGTCACTGCAATACTACCAGGATCAATTTTGATTCATACTTCCAATAATTGCTTAAAATTGTCACTAGATAACTCATGAGAAGCCTTCACCAGCTTGAAAACCAGAAGCTCCAGCTTATGAAACTTAGAGAACACCTTGGTAAAAACACAATTAAAACTCTTGAACCACTTCTTTTTAAACGTCCCAATAGCTGACAGAACCAAAATTTTGCGAACAATGTCCCACATTGAATTCATATCTGATAATTTTTTAGTCACAGCAAAGTCATCTGAAAGCATAGCAGCATTAGCAGCCATTGCATCTCTAAATTTGCACTATTTTACCCTATCAGCATTATTAACATTAAACTTCCAACAATCTCTGTTGGCTTGTTTATGCAATGAGTTTAATTGCACATCCAGCAAACCACCAAGACCCACAGAAACAAAAACAGCCCTATGATCAGTATCGAAAAACTCTTTAACACCAGCCACACCACAATCTAAAATCACATTAATGAGATTCGACAACACAAACACATAGTCAATAGTTTTGGCAACTTCCTGAGAATTGTTTCACGTAGCTTCCTTTCCATATGAGCTCCCACCCAAGGAGTTAATCAAACCTAAATCAAAAACACTTTTTGAAACTTGCACTTTTGTGAGAACTATCTTCATTGAAATCACCACCCAGGATGACGAAAGAGGACTCATTCACTGCTCTTACAATCAGAGAATTAACATTATCTGCCTGAGAAAAATGAACTGCCAGAGAAGCTCCAGCATACAGCCCCAAAACTGATACAGAAAAATTATTTTTGAAAAGGAGCCTGAGAAAAAGAAGCCAGCCAGGAATATCCAAAACTTTGTAGACATGCCGAGCCAAAAAATTGCTCATAATAATTGCAACCCCAGAATTCAGATAACCAGATTCCAAACCAGAAGTAAAAACCCAAATGTTATCAAACTTGTCCATAATCCAAGAATGGATTTTACTTTTCAACTTAGTTTTAGTAACAATCGAAATCACATTGTTCATTTCCTTATGCCAATAAATAATATCATCCTGTTTTGCAGGATTGTTCATTCCTCTAACATTACACATTGCAACTTTCCAAACCAAACTGTTCATTGAGACTTGAAAGACAATGATGACCCCAAACCAGCAAACAACTGATCAAATCTTACCAAAATAGAATTTACCAAAACTTCCAGAGCCACAAATTTAGATTCAAGACTGCCCAACTTGAAAGTTAAGACCTTAGAACTGCTTGAGCCAAGAACTGGACCATCAGTAGCAATAAGGAGGGGGGTATTAAAAAGACTATCTGGACTATCCAAAACTATATCAGAAAGGGAATTTGAATTTGCAACCACAGACAGTACTGAAGCAAGAGGTTGAGAGACAGACACAGCTGGGGTTCCATTTGAAACAGACACCAAAGACACCAACTTGGTACCATCTAGGCATTTTAGTATACATGATACTTGGTCTGACAGAAGCCCCAAAAATTGTTCCAAAGATGACAAGCATTCATTCAAAGCAGAGTTAAGCAAGAAAGTAGAAGGAGGCAGACCATCAGAACCCAGACCACTAGAGGAAAAGAGACTCAACTCAGAATCAACAAAAAGACCAAAAGACATAGATGCAGAAGAAATAACCTGAGCCCACGATTTACCACCAAAGGCAGCTGGGTAAGAGATAGGAACACTCTTTTTTACATACAACTTGGCAAGTTGGAGACAATTCTCATCCAAAGTAATCTGCTTTATAAATGATTTTGGAGGCTTGAGAGTGAAAGCAATCTCAGCATCACACTCCAAAACTGAATAACCAAGCTTCCCATGTCTATCACACTAAATAAGACCCAATCTAGCCCAAGAAAACTTTACTCTACCAAGAATTGGAACTGTGCAAAAAGCCGACTCCAACATTTCATCAGACTTAAAGCCAACCACAGCACAGTGAGTCCTATTGCCACTTTCTAATAACTGATTAATGACACATGTCTTCCCACTAGCCTCTTCCAAAAGATTTCCAAAATCATGCGCAGTTGTACCCACAGGCAAAGTAAACAAAAGCACCCTGAACTGATCCCTTGATGCCTATGTCTCACAATCTCCCACAGCTTTGGCCATGCGCACTGAATCTTTTCTGATCAAGAATAACCACCTAGTTGCCAGCAGATCTGCTTGACTCGATTCAGCAAACTTCACTACAGCCTTCTGTCACAGCTTAATGAGTTGCAATTGGATTGACACTACTTAACCAAACTCAGAAAGAGCTGTAACAATCATACCCTTTGGTGTATTC
Organism: Geosiphon pyriformis; assembly: GCA_016748015.1. NCBI lineage: Eukaryota > Fungi > Glomeromycota > Glomeromycetes > Archaeosporales > Geosiphonaceae > Geosiphon > Geosiphon pyriformis. The sequence goes on along the minus strand of JAAOMT010000003.1, from coordinate 998,948 downwards.
ATGGAAATTTCCTTTATTACTACAGCCCGATCTAAATGAATTCCTTGTTTCCTCACATCATTGTTTACAACAATCCCTTCTTGTTTGGCCAATGATGCAGCTTTCCTCATGCTCTTCTCAGAAGTAAACATTGATCAGATAATCCCTTCAAATTTTGAGGGGGTAGTGGCCCCCCCAAAACCATTGATTTTCGAAAATAATTTTCTAACAAACTGAGTTTTTGACATAGCCAATTTCCCTTCCACAGCCAAAAGATTGATGTTTAAAGCAAATAATTTCTTGACCAACACTTCAACCTGAGTCTTAACAATTTTAGAGTCAATCCATTTTTTTTCCAGAGGGATTAAAAGGCAAGGAAAAAGAGAAACATCTTCATCATCATTCATAACAAAATTAGGGGAACCAAGAAATAAACCGAAAACAGCACCAGTATTAACACGCTTGGCTTTAGGAGTATTGGCGGCAGAATCCAGAAGAGACCCAACATTAATGCCAGTCATGTTAGCACTTTCCTCGTTACCAGACACACTATCCACATCAGAATACATACTGTTACCAAGCTCAGATCTGTTCAGAGAAATATCCTTTTCATCACCTGAGTGTTTAACATTCCCAAACATGACTTTCTTCTTTTGTAAGAAGAAATCACCAGCAGGACTATAAAAAGCACCCTTTGGTGCCTTTTTTTTAGACATGTTGCTATTAGAGACAGTCTCCAGATCCATGAAAAATGGGTTATTAGAAAGAGAAATTGTGAAATACTAATAAGAGAAATAAAAATAAAAAAAAAACTTCTTTATCAGAAAAGCGCTTTTTGAGGGTTTGTGGAAGTAAGAGAGAAAGAAGTTTTTTTATAATTAAATTATATTTTAAAACATAAAACAATTTATTAAATTGTAAATATTAAACAATAAAAAAATTCTATGTTGATAATAAAATTAAAAAAAATTTAGAAAAGTTTTTAAACTAAATTTTAATTAATAATACTATATTTTAATTTTAATTTATATTAATATTATAATTTTTTTTTAATATTTTAAATTGTTTTAATATTTTTTATGTTAATTATATTAATTTAATAATTATTGTTTATTTTTATAATTTAATAATATTAACTTAATTTATTTTATTTTATTATAAAACAATTTATTAAAATAATTAAATGTTTTTATTGTTAAATTTTTTTTTGGTTTTATTGTATTATAGTATAATAAATCTATTAATTTTTTTTAAATAAGTAAATAGTAAATTAATTATTTATATTTATGTATAATTACCAAAAAAACCAAAATACAAATATGTAATTCAATTTTTTTATTAATATTTTTATTTTGACTATTAATTTTTTTTAATTTAATTATATATATGTAAATTTTACATTAATTTTTCAATTATATTATTTTTTTATTATAATAATTTTATTTAATCTAAAAATAAAAACAATTTTTTTATAAGCTGTTTTTTTAAACAAATATAAAAATATTTAAAAAAATTTTTTTAATATTAATATTAATATACTTTTTTTTTCCTATTTTTATGACCATAATTAAAACAAAAAGTAAAAAAGTTTCAAATATTGCTTTTTTTATAATAACTAATAAAATTTTAATAAAAGAAGATTTTTTTATTATTAAAACAATTAAACAAAATATCTTGGTAATATTTTTCTTAAATATTAGTAATAATAAATTATTAAAAGCAGTTTCTAAGACATTTTTTTATCTTTAACTAGTAATTTTTTTTAATTAAAGTTTTTTTCAAGAAATACATACAGATTAGTTCAAATATTGTTTTTATTCTTTTTAAAAGTTTTAAAGTTTTTAATAATAAACCAGTATTATAAATGATTATTTAAAGTATTGAAACAAATAACAAACTCATAACTTGGTATTTAATGGTTGGTAAAGTTAATTATTTCTGAAGATTTTGATTAAGTTTTTTGTATAATGGACAAAGATTCAATTAATAATTTTTTTCATAAATTTTTTTTTTTAATATGATGACTAGTTTATTTTGACAGTTATGCTTTTTTAATAAGCTATTCTTAAATTTTTACTTTTATTTTTGGGTCTTTTATCAGACTATTTTTAATGTCAAATACTTAGTGCTTAATCTTTTTAATTAATTAATAAACAACAAAAAAATAAAAAATAAAAAAAATAAAATAAAAAAAAATAAAAAATTAGTATTCTGTTAATAGTCATAATCAAGAGCTATTGTTCTAATATAGTTAAATATTGGATTTTATTAATATAAAGTGTTAATAGTGACAAAAGTAATTAATATTCTTAATTAAATGATAATAATATGGATTCAATGATAATAGATAATTTTATTAATATAAAAATAATTTCATTTCAAGTTGTAAAAAACTATTTTTTAAAGAAAGAAGTATTGTTCTAAATTAATATGAACTTTATTAAATTCTTCTGGAATTACTTTTTCTATTTTTAATACTTTTATTATATATAAAATCTTATATTTTCTTGAGCAATATGTCTTATTTTTTTTGACAATATGCTTATTGTTAAGTAATATGTCATAATTTTTTGACAATATGCTTATTGTTAAACAGTGTACCATAATTTACTGATATTGTGCTTATTTGCTAAGTCTTATTTTCCTATTGGTTTATTTTTTATCTGTTTTTCCTATTTTTTTTCTTGTACTTTTCTATAAATAACACTAATTAACAAGTTGGTTTTTTCTGTTCTTATTACTAATATTATTATTATTACTTTATAAATAGCCAAAAAAACCAGAAAATCAAAAAAACAATAATAGTTATTTGTATTTGCTATTATTATATTAAACTCTTTTGTAGTTTTAAATAAAATCTTAAATAAAATTTTTTTAATAACAACTAAATTAACTTTTGTTTTTTTGTTTTTTAATATTGTTTTTAATAGTATATAAAAAACAATTTTCAATTATTAAAATTTTTTTAAATAAGTAGCTTCTATTTTAATACTTGGTACTATTTTTAAAGTTAAATTAATCTTAATTGATTTTTTGTTTTATTTGTTATTTGGCTTTGTTAAATTTAAGTTAATTTTTAAAAACAATATTAAGTTAATTTGTTTGAATTTTGCTTTTAAAAATTCTTTGATTGTTATTATTAAAATTTTTATTAATGGGTTTTTTTTAATTATACTTAAAGTTACAAAATTTTTTGTAGTAATTTCTGAATCTTTTTTTTTATTTTTGTTGTACTTCATAATATCTTTCTTGTTATATTTTTTTATTAATATTAAAAATATTTTTGGTGTTTTTAATATTATTATTTTAATAAAATTAAAGTTTGTTAACTTGTAACAATATGCTATTATAACTTTTAAAAACTTTTTTTTTGCTGTTTTTGTTTTTAATAATTAATCTGTATTAATTAAAAAAGATAATATTTAGATTTTTTTTTAATTAAAAAAAGATTATTATTTTAAAAAAAAATTTTAAAACCAAATTAGTTAATTTTTTTTTGGTTGTATTGCTTTTAGAATTAATAATATAGTTTTTAAATCAATAATTATATTTGGTAAAAAACTCTTAAGTATTATTATTGTTATAAATATTAAGAATTAGATTATATATTTAAAAATTACAAGATATTATTTTTTTTTAAGTTGTTTACTAAATTAGTTATTGGTTTTATGTTTTTTGTTTTTTTTTATTAGTAAAAAATCTTATGTTGAAACTTTTGCTTTTTTGTTTTCTTTTTTTGCTGTTTTTTGTTATTGTCTATTATTAATTCTGTTACTAATTTTAAATTGAAGTTTTAAATTTTAAGTTTAATTGCTTTGATTAAATCTGTTATTAAGTTTATTAATTTTTTAATTGCTTTAATTACTATTTTTTTGAACATTTTTTTTGCTTTATATATAGAATTTAAAAGTTTGGTTTGTGTTGTATAAAATAATGTATTTGTTTTTGGTAAAATTATAAGTTAGCTTTCTATAGATATAATAATTATTAAAAATAAGTATAGTTTTAATATTAAATATATAAATAAGTATAATATTAATCTTCTTAATAATGAATTTTATATTAAGTTGATTTTTTTTTGGAAGCATTAACTTGATTTTGTCAAATCTAATACAAATACAACTATTGTATAATTAAGTAGTTTTGTTAAAAATAATAATATATTTATTATTATTATTATACAGAAAATAACACTTAAGAATAATTTTTTTTTTATAAATTCAATGTAATTTAATCTAAACTGGGTTTATGTCTGATTATATATAGAAAAAATATGAATTATACTTAATTTAAAGCATTAAAATTGTTATATTATATTAGGTTTTGATTGAGTTTACATATTAAATAATAATAATAAAAATATATTAATAATAAAAGTTTTTTTTAAATTAAAACAATAAAGCAAAATACAAAAATACAACAATATTTTTTTTGGTATTTATGTTTTATAATAAACAGTATACCTTTTTTAAATTTAATTTTTTGATTTTTGTTAATTGTATAAATATATTATTTATAAACTATTTTTGTTTTTATTAATTATATTATTATTATTTAAAAATATTATTTTGTTTTTGCTATTATTAGAATTATAATGGTTTTGTTTTTTTATACTTTGTATTAATAAAACTTAACTTTAGCTTTTTTTTACCATTTTTTATTACTACTATTATTAAAAAAACTTTTGAATAAACAGATTTAAAACCTTAAATTTAAACAATATGAAAGACTAAAGTAGCAAATTTTTAAAGAATAAAAAAAATAAGACTTTTAATAAAGATGTATGCATTGTCAAAAAATCAATAAAAAAAAGGGTTGTTATACTTCTCATTTTAAAATAAATCAAATATTGAAAATGACTATTTGTAAATTAATTTTTAATTCATGTGTTTTGTCATGAATATCTGCATGCTGCCAAGAAAGGCTACTTTATTGGATAGCTAATGAGATTTGTGATTAGAATAAGCAAGTCGAAATGAATTGAAAAGCGATTTTTACAAATTAAACATACAAAAGGCATCCTCTACGGAAGAGGATCTCGGGCGACAAAAGCGGGTCCTTTCCCAGAATTGTGGGTACCCATTCTCGACCTCCTTCAATACATCTCCCTCCATTCTGCAAATTCGTCGTTCTCGACGATCAAATCTCCACCAGCAACACTGTCTTCATCGCAGAACAAGCAAAAAGCACAAGAAAAATCCAGTACAATGGCGGTATGCAACAAGTGACGACATTCGGGAGAAACTCTCACCTACACGTTGCTGGTCAAGGTGCAGAGGTAGCTTCTGAAGCGATAGATAGATTTGCGTTTATACCGTAGTCGGGTGGAACAAAAGGTGTTGTGGTAAAATGATATTACGGAAAAGAAATGGCCGAAGTCTATGATGCTTCGGGATCTGGGGCAAACAAGAGTTTTGTAGAGCCCTGCTAATATCACGGATGAGGCTATTGATCAGAATTATTAGACGTAATACAAAGCGATAACAAGGTACGCCAGCACATCATCTTTCTTTCCGATCACATAAGTCATTGCATCAGACTATTACAATTCGCGCTCTGAATTTTTCATCATCTTGGGATCATTTTTTGTCTTATATTCACACTTCACCAGTTATGCATATGCAAGATAAGGATTTTAGTTTCTTAAAAAAATTCTAGAACTACATTTTTTTAATTCAAAACTTCCTATAGGATAGACGTATGCTATTGCCTTTTCACTTCGAAACTAAACGCACAAGTAATAAGTCGTCCTATCCGCACAAGATTACATCTGATGGCAAATCTACATATTCTCAAAAAACCAACGAATGGAGATTTTCCTTGGTCTATGAGACGCAAAGACAAATCCGCGAAAACCAAGCGGACAGCTCCACCCATGTAGTCTCTATTGGTCCTGGCGTTCGCATACCCTTCACTTGGTATTCTCCCTATAGAGGCATGGTAAAATAGGCTCTAATGATATCGGACGAATTGTTCGTGTGCACAAGTATATGGATGTCCTAATTCCAAAAAAGCTAAACTGGGTGTCTCGTAAGAAATGCAGGGGCCGGCAACTTGAAAAAGCAGTCTCCCACCTACGGCGAAGGATTATGCGTCTGCAGAATGAAGGCGATCGTCTTCTTCACTCGAGAGCTTGAAGCAATCTTTATCCCGTCATTTGAGATTTCAGAAATCGTAAGCCGAAAAAATTATACGAAGACTGTGTAGAAAATGCTTCCCTGGGCACATTACCGTTTCCATCAATGTCTGATCGCCAAGGCCGAGGAGTTAGGAGTCCGTGTTGTATCCAAATGAGTCTTATAAATCCAAGACTTGTAGCTGGTGTGGCAACATAAAAGCATTGGAGGGTTCGAAGTGTACAACTGCCGGAATTGCAGGGCTGTAATTGGCAAAGATGAAAATGGATAGACACCATTTTATTTTCTTAATTAGTGAACTAATATTGTATCTCATCAATGGCAAATTTGATTTATGGCGTGGGAAAAGTATTCCATCGAGATTTTCAACTCAATTGAAAACAACCTTTTTTGTATTCATTTATTTTATATCAAGAAAATAAAGGATTTTTCCATGGTACAGTTCGAACACAAATAAAAACAGGTTTTCAATTCTGGATGAAATCAAGAATTTGAATTTTTATAAATTGCTTGCAAAAGATTTTTGGTAAAAAAAATTTCATACTCTGATTTTAACGATGCAAATTACACGAGGAGTTGGCTCACTTCTAGATAGATTACGAGAAAATTTTCCAGATTTATCAAGCCTTCTTCTAATCAACCGAAATCCCGAATTTAACAAGATTATCATAAAACCCAAATTGCTGAAAAATAAAGAGGACATCAAGTGCTTTCTCTGCTTCTTCCAAACGTTCGCACCTCCAGAAACTTTTCAATTCGAGTTTCTTAATCGGCATGACGATCAACAAACTTCACTAGGTGAAACTTTCCTAGTCCAACAACTCGACCTAACTTATAGCAAATCTCAACAGCGTCTCCAAACGCTTGGAAATCATCCTGGCAGGTATACACTTAATCTTGAAGGATTCCAATTTCACTGCCTTAACGCCACTGATGATCAAGATACAAGTATGAACCTGTACCAAGTCTTATTCATATTCGGAATTTTAGGCTTTGGGGTTTTTTATCTTGGAGGTGGTCGCCTCGACCTTCGAGAAAGATTTTATCGCAACATGTGTACATCAATAGATTACAACATTACAACATGATTTTAATTAAGTTTTTTTGCATAATAGTAATTTTACATTTTAAAATATTAAATTTTTTTACATTATAAAATTTGTATTAAAATTTTGTTTTGTATTAATAAATATTTGTTGAAATAAATATTGTAAAATATAATATTTTTTATTCAGAAACAAGGGATGTCACACGAATGATGATTTTAACTCTAGCGCCTAACAAAGAATTGGACTATTGTAAAAAAAACAAATTCTAAGAAATCTCATTCAAATCAGTATTTCAAACATGTCTGATTATCTCTACAAAGCGGCTGCGTTTGCTCAAAACGCAGCTAAACTTTCAAAAAAGGTTTCTGAGGGTTTGGTCGAAAATGCGCGTGAGTTCGGGCTGGAGGCTACCTCTTCGGGGCATTATTTTGACACATCAGAAGAAAAAATGCGCGATATAAGACGACAGTTAGATTCAAGGCACGATCGCGAAAAAATGGATGGACTTAAAAGGTTGATTGCGGTACGACTTCGAAATAATCTTCCGCCAATTAATTTGTCAACGCCCAAATATTTATTTTGCTCTTTCCATTCACTTTATTTACTCCCACTTTTCTCAAAATGGTATGGATTAAAATGCTCATTCAATTTTACATACCTTTGCTTGCTTCTCAATTCAAAGATGATTTCCAAAGGACGCAATGTATCAGAATTCTTTCCAGATGTTGTGAAAAATGTTGCCTCGCAGAACATTGAAATTCGCAAGCTTGTTTATATTTACATATTACGATACGCTGAGCAAGAGCCAGATCTCGCTCTACTCTCCATTAATACATTTCAAAAAGATCTTACCGATCAAAATCAACTAATAAGGGCAATGGCATTGCGGGTGATGTCTGGAATTCGCGTTCCTGTGATAAGTCCTATTGTATTGCTTGCGATCAAAAAATGTATGAACGACTTGTCACCCTATGTTCGCAAAACAGCCGCGACCGCCATTCCTAAATGCTACAGGTAAGACACCCGAATCTTTGATGTTTTTTCATCCTAATTGATTGGCGTTGTTTTAAAAAACAATTTCAACAATGTCCAATAAAGTTTAGACCCGACCCAAAAAGACACTTTGGTTGACACAATTACTACACTCTTAAACGACAATTCATCATTTACTATTGGAAGTGTCGTGATGGCTTTTAATGAAGTCTGTCCAGAACGACTGGATTTAATACATCCTCATTATCGAAAATTATGTCGTATGTTAATAGACGCCGACGAATGGGGGCAAATTGTTATAATGGGATTATTATTACGATATGCGAGGTAAAATTTTTTATCCAAAACTTTTCCAAATGATGAGGAGTACTCACATAATTTTTGTACATCCAGGACTCAATTTTTAGATCCCAACCGTAATGTAAGTCGATTTGTAGAATTAATATGATTGCTTATTATTCGATCTCTACTTTTTAACAAAATTTAAATTTAAAAGTCTGGACGATCCAATTCACATAAAGCCTCCAAGGAATTCTATTCCGATGATGATTCAGATAGTACGGAAGGAACAATCGATTTTTCATATGTTTTAGACCCTGATCATGAGCTCCTTCTACGTTCATGTTTACCACTCTTACAAAGTCGAAATAGTGGGGTATGTTTTCCTCTTAACTAAGTCATTGTTTTGAAATACTCGAATAAAGATAACTTATTGCTTAACATCTATTTAGGTAGTCCTCGCAGTTGCAAAAATATATTATCATTTAGCTCCAATTACAGATTCATATAAGATAAGCAAACCTCTAGTAAGATTGTTGAGAACACATCGGGAAATTCAGTATGTTGTGCTGGCAAATATAGCCACAATGGCGACTCAACGGCCGGTTTGCAATCCCTTTTGAAAAGCATGAAATATTGTACCGTGTTCAACTTCAAAATTATTCCTGGAGGCTGATATTTGACGTACATTTCTTCGAATAGTACCTTTTTGAACCACATCTTCAACAATTTTTTGTTCGATCTACAGACCCCGGTTTTGTGCGTAACTTAAAGATGGAAATCATGACTTTGATCGGAACAGAAAGTAATGTAACTGTCCTTTTGAGAGAGTTGCAGGTACAGTCCTTTTCACCCAAATAATTTATCTGAAAATCAGGCTGCTTTAATTATAACTATAATTTTATTTGCCATAAGGAATACGTCAAGAGTCCCAACAAAGAGTTTGCAACATCTGCTATACAGGCGATTGGGCGATGCGCCATAGGAATACCGGAAATGGCTGAAAACTGTCTGGATGGATTGATGAAATTATTGTGGAGCAAAAATGGTTTGCCTCTTATTTTATTCATATGTATTATTTCTTGAGGGATTATTAACAATCATTTTATATTATCAAGATGCTGTTGTCGCAGAATCCATCGTGGTTATCAAGAGGCTTTTACAATTAAAACCCCAAGATAATGCCGATATGATAATTCAGCTTGCGAAATCCTTGGATCAAATTACAGTACCACGGGCGAGAGCGAGCATTTTATGGCTGGTTGGCCAATATGCTGAGAATCTAGAAAAGGTCGCCCCTGATGTGCTTAGAAAAGCTGCTAAGACATTCAGTAATGAAGATAATATTGTGAAGTTGCAAACAATAAATCTGAGTGCAAAGCTGGTTTCTCTTCATCCAACAAATCATACCCTCAACCTCCTGTTTCAATATGTTCTGAACTTGGCACGTTATGATCTGAACTATGATATTAGAGATCGGGCTCGTCTTTTGAGAGGTCTCATTTTGTTAGGTAACAATAACGGAGTCTCGAGTGGAAAGGCTGAAAGCAATCAGGCAGCTTCAAATGAAAAAGATGAAAGTAAAAGTACCTTATTAACGGATAATTTGAAGCAAATTCTTTTGTGTGAAAAAGAGGCGCCAAGTGATGAAAGTCCTTCTGCTGGTAAGAAGAATTATTTTGAAAAGTTCAAAGCCTCTGGCAATTCATTAGACCTCTTCATTTCAATTTCAAAAGGACGCGACCGTTTTATTATTGGATCAATGGCTCTTGTACTCAATCATACCTTACCAGGTTATGAAGCCTTGCCAGATTGGCCGACAGAAAAACCTGATAGCTCTCTCCGGAATAGTTTGGTAAGATAAGAAGTTATTTTAAATTTTACGCTCAAGTAGGATTTGATTTATATTACATTATTATTTGACAGCAAGATGAGGCTTACAATCGTTCCAAAGCGGCTAAAAGCTTTGGAAGTGATTCATTCGGACCGCATTACTCCCCCACAACACCATCACGTTACGAGAAAACCTCACATAAGAAGCATAATTATGATTTGGATAATTTCTATGAATCTGCTGAATCTTTGTCAGAAGAAGAGGAGCCTAGGGGAGCAAAAGCGTCATGTACGTTTTTACTTTTAGAATTTCATCAAATTAATTCTGTTCAAATCCCTTCTAGGCTTTTATCGTTAAATTTCAATTTTGTTAATACAATTCATCCTTACAGCCCTTCGGTATGATTCAATAACAGATGAATCATCGGAGAGCGAAGAGGAAGAGGAGGAAGAGGAGGAAGAGGAGGAGGAAGAGGAGGAGGAGGAGGAGGAGGAGGATGATGATGATTATCAGGAATCAAGCGAGGCGGAGGAGGAAGAAGATGAAGAATCATCCGAAGAGGAGGAATCCAGTGAAGAAACAAATGATGACGAGATCGCAACAAAAGATTCAGAAGCAATAATTCTCTTTCCAAAATCTCCCATACACTAACTACTCATGATAATTTCTAAAGTATTCCTCCAATTTGTACTATTTAAATTAACCGTTTAAAAGTAAACAACAAGGTCCTGAACAGTCTCAGCTTTCTAATCAAATCAAAAAATATAACACCTACGATCGAGTTGGGAAATTTCTGATTCATAGAAATTAAATGTAGTTATCAACATATCATACTATTGTGTTTGACGATTATGTTCACGAAAATCAGTATCGTTATTACAAGTTCTTTCACTTTAAATTAACAAACTATTAGAATTCATCAATCTTTGTGTTTGATTGTTTTAATTATTTAAAGTTTATTGTGGTCAGTTCTTTATTTTAATAATAACCACAAGAATAATATCGTAAAAATGAAGTTTTATTATTATTATTAGTTTAATATTAGTTAATAGAGAGTTTGCGCTACAATGATTTTCTTTGTAAATTTACCTGTAGCCACAAATTTGTGGCTTGTACAAAGAAATTTAAAACCGGAATTCTTTGTAGATTTCCTCTACAAGTAAGAGATTTTTGTTATCTAATTTTTTGCAATCTGTAGCCCAAAAGCTGACAAGGTATGTCTTACAATATGTCCAAACCTAAGAGAGATATTCTCGAACCTATTTTAAGACTGTGGACCATTTTTATTGTTAGTGAATAAGCATTCACTATACTAACTGATGGAATTCGGAAGTGTTCAACAAGTTGTTCTATCTGTGTTTTGTTGAATCTATAAGCCGTTGTCTTCAATATACTTTTCAAAACATTATTGTCACATTAATCATATAAAACTTTAATCTTCATACCGGAAAAATGCTACACACCCTCATCAAGTGCATTTAGATCAAGTCTCGTATTGGGAATCAATGGACGTTCAGGTTCAAATATTGTCTTCATTGTTATGGCCAGTTGCTGTTGACGCTTATGAAGTAGTAGCAGAAGTGTAGCCATTCGCAGGCTGTCAAAACTCAAGTTCTCGGGCTCCATATGGTGAGATTTGATACGCGTTTGCATTAAAATTACGTGACATCACTAGCCAATTGCAGAAATAAATTTACAAGGAAAATCATCGTAGCGCAAACTCTGTTCTACAAGGAATTCCATTTGGGACTGCTAGAAGTAAATTTACAAAGAAATCATTGTAGCGCAAACTCTCTAATAAACAAAAGATTATATAAAATGTGTAATATGTAATATAGAAATTAAAAAATTGTTAATTTAAATATTAATCTAATTTTTAATATTTTTATCAATAATATATAAAACTATTTTAAAATTATACACTGTCTTTGTAATTTTTTAATTACACCAAAATTTTTAATCATTATTAATATTATATATAATTTAATTTTAAATATATAAATATTTTTTTAAAATTCTTGCTAAAAATAAATAAAATGCTAAGTAATTATTTATAATTTTGTTTTGTTTTTACTTTTTAATCAATAAGTTAAATTTGTATAAGTAAATTGTTTTGCAGCTGGTTTTTTCTTTAAAAATATTGTCAAATTTATTTAAATTTAACAAAATATAAAAATAATAAAGTACTAATCTAATAAAAATTTAAGTTCAATTTTTATGATTAATAATATTATTGCAAATTTTAATAATATTAAATATAATATAAATATAAAATTTTATAAAATTATATTTTAACTTATATTGAATTTATAGTTATTACTTTAATTTTAGATTGTATTTTTGTAAAAAATAAGTGTAAAATTATTATAAATAATAAAATAATTACATATATATATAAATTTAAATTAAAGCCAAAAAAATTTAATTTTAAAATAAGTATTAAATTAAAAAATACAAAATTATCAATATTATAATTAACAAAAATTTGGTAATAAGTTTTTTATTTATTTTTTATTGCAAGTTTAATGAGTGCAATCCAACCACTACCTAAATACATAAAATCAAAAAAAGATTTCAAATTAAATGTGGCTCATGCCTTTTTTACATGTGATCAGACACTCGGCCCAATCAAGGCAGCACTATGCACATGCAGGATCTGTTAAAAGTATACTATTCAAGAAACCAAAGCCCAGCTTAGTGAAACAAGGACACAAACTGAAATACAAATGAACACCCAACCTGAAACCAAAGCTGCGGATAACACTAGTATCCCACAAACCCGACAAACCATTAATCAATAACACAGCAGATCCATCACATGGCAAAAGATTGTGTTTCTCATAAAAGACTCTCAATTTAGCAGCAGACAACCAAATATCTGACCTGTGACTTTTAGCAAGATTATGAACCAACTTGACTATCAAGTCACTGTCAAAAGCCAAACCAAGGCACAGAACAGCATTTGACACCCAGTTTTTCAATACAAACTCCTTGGCCAATAGTATGTACAGGTCATTAGAAGACTCAACTTCACTTAAGAATTGCATTATCCTACTTCTTTCAGCAGATTTACCAGCCATTTTACACCACTCCACGCCAATATTCAACAGTATATTCAGTCTGGCAACATTGTTATGCTTACACAAAAATGAGTGATCAGAGTCTTTAACCACACTATACCTAATGCACACTATGCTAGGATATTTAGGATCATACAATCTATTCCTCATGGCAACTGGCAGGCAATGATGCAAAGATTTCATAAGGTAAGATTATAGAGAAGCAGAAAATGAGCCAGTATAACCAGAGTGAATCCCATCATTAGAGTGCCACATACTAAAAGATTTGGAAAAGTCAACATCATTAGCAAAACCAACATCAACAATGTTGGTGCCAAATTTGGACTTCCAACTGATGAAATTGATGGCTTCAAACAAATTCCTAACAAAATGATCCACGTTTTCAGAAACAGACCTGTTTTCAACACTAAAAAAGTGATATAGTATACTCAAAAACAATACAGACTTGGACAAAGTTGCTGTGTTTGCAAAAAAATCTGCACATTCATTCTCGATTACACCTGAATGTCCTTTGACCTTCTTTCACGTGACCGATAAATTCTTATTTAAAATAGCTTGACAAATATGCTCTTTCTCAATCCAGCATTTGCATTGAAAATTAGGACCAAAACCATCTACATCAAACTTGCATATATTTAGTGAAGCCTGACTGTCCATAAACAAAGTGACTATGCTGGAGTAAGGAACACACTCCAATACCAAAGTAATAGCCTGTAGTTCCACCAGCATAAAGAACAACAAACCAAGAACTTTTACACTAATACTTGTATTGGCTTTTAGAAAATAAGCTGCAGTACTACCGCAGGCATCAATAAACCCCAAACTCTTAACAGAACCATCTATGTATACATCAATGGAGCCACATTTGGTGGCAAGCAACTGTTCAGAAACAAAACCAGTGTCACAAACAACATTGGCAAGAGCAGGATAAAATGCCACAACCACGTCATTGCTCATACCACTGCACTTGATGAAATTGGAAACAGAGACAAACCAAATAGGAATAGGACCTCTGGAATTAAGCTTTTTCCATCTGCGAAAAGTGTTCCAAGTGAAACATTTGCCATGACAATCTAACAGTTGGTTGGCGAAAATGAGGCCATATTTTCTGAGAGATTTCCTCACACCTAACACGTCCAGGATTGGCACACCAGACCCAATTCCAAAAACATTAGAAAAGATACCACTCAAGAAAGTGTTGCACAAAGCAAGAGTGTGCATAGCACCAGCTAAAAAACAATTCAAAAAGCTAATAGGTAATGTGATCAGAAAACATAGAAGGCGCCAGGGCATCCAGCTGGCTGCTTGTAAGTCTATTGCTCTGTAATTGAAAAACCTGCCAAGAGTTCCACCTGCATTGTTAAAGTTGACTAGGTTGGCCATCAAATTTTTAGTTAGCACTTGTTCAAAAGGCTTCAGGCCATACAACTCGGGATAATGCAATGCCATACTAAGAAAGTCTTTAGGTAAATTTGCTTTGAGCTTAAGTCTTTTTCTTAGCAATTTGTCCTATTTTTTACAAACATTTTTGGATGCAAAGCTAAATTGAAGTCTGTAGCAAACAATAGGCTGCAAGACAGCAGAAACTAAATACAAAAATTGTTTCTTAGTAATAGTTTTTCTTAGAACCACATTCAAAAAAAATCTGACATCGGCATGGGCCTTGGCTAGACTCGGCTTGAACAAGCCCTCAGTAAACAAAAAAATTCCCAGATAACAATGAGATTCATTCCTTCTAGCCACTGAAATCTTTGATTCACTAATAGATAGATCAGCTTTCTGGACATCTTAGTTGATAAGAATAGCAACAGTCTTTTTAGTATTTATGGAGATGTCATTAATAGAAAAGAACTCACTAGCTATATTCAAAATGTTTTGTGTTGCTGTTAAGCAATTCCCAATCCAAATTGTGTCATCAACAAAGGCACTTGTTGCAAAAAATAAAGTACTGCTATTATTCATATCTGGCCTATCAGACTTAGTATAGAAATTTGAGCATATTCTGTAGCCATACAACTGTTC
The DNA here is from genome assembly GCA_016748015.1 of Geosiphon pyriformis. NCBI lineage: Eukaryota > Fungi > Glomeromycota > Glomeromycetes > Archaeosporales > Geosiphonaceae > Geosiphon > Geosiphon pyriformis. The sequence continues at coordinate 983,575 of JAAOMT010000003.1, read as the reverse complement.
ATGTTTTTTGACTTTACAGAGTAATGGGTCATAAAAGATTTGTCATAGAAGTGGTAAGAATATTTCTCCTTGATCTAAACCATCATGCACAATATAACCATCAAACAAACCAAAATCCATCATAATCCGATTGAATCTTCCATTGTGTATACTACCAAAGAAGCTTATGAAATGGGGGCACATTTTGATCCTAACTAGACTGTTGTGCAAATGAGTTCAACCAACAGAGTCATAAGCCTTGCACATATTCTGAAGGACCAACCATAACTCTTTATTTTTTTCCAAAGCATCTTCTACAATTGAGCCAACAGTAAAAATAGAGGATTATGTGGAAGTGTCTTTCAACACCAAAAAGTTATTATCATGCAAAACATCACACCTGCTGTAAACCAAAGAAATTTTGTCTAACAGAATCTTAAACAAGATTTTTTGAGTGGTCTCAACCAGTGCTATTGGCCTAGTGTTGGTGAGAGTACCCTCCCAATTGTACAGTTTAGGAATTATGAAGACCCAAGATTTTCTCCACTGTGTGGAAACACTACCAGATTTCAAACACCTATTGAGAATGCTCAGAAGACCATTGAGAACTAGAGACCCACTGTGCTTCCAAAGTTTATTAGGAATTTCAGAAAGTCCAGCAGCCTTGCCATCAGACAATTCCTTGACAATCACCAAAAGTTTGTCCAGACTGATATTACACATAATCTTTGAGAATGTATTATCAGCAATGTACTCTAAAAGAGTGTATTGATCAAGCCACCGAGCTGGGAGGATATCAAAGACCAAATGCTTTTTTGTCCAGTCTTCTATTATAGTATCAACTGAAGACTTGACAGTCTGAGGCTCCAAGATAAGCTCTCTATCAACAACTAAATGATTAAGAACCACTTTTCTGAAGGATTGATCCAGAATGCTCTTAATCATTTTTCCTTTATCTGAGCAGAAATTTTTCATATGTTTTACTACAGCTGCTCTGATAGACTCATCTCTGACAACCTTTAATTCATGATATTTGGACTTATGATATTCCTTCTTGACAACTGAAATGTGATGTACAATATCCATAATCCTAGTATCTTCATTGATTATAGCCCGAATTTTGGATGCTTTATCATTATCCAAGTCCACCCAAGTGTTAACTAAATGGTTAGTCTTCAAGCTCAGGCCTGTTTTCATACTTTTGACAATCTTGGACATTAGTAACTCTAATCCATAAAATTTTGAGGAAGTTTTGTTCCTTGTATTATCAAATTTGCAATACCAAATTTTGGAGAAGATTGCATTAGCAGAATCAATTGTTATTTTCCTGAGAACTTCTCACATACCATCCAAATTACTATCATGTTCTGCATCATGAAACACAGCTGATTTCATCAAAAACTTTTCTGAAGAGCACTCCATAAAATGCCTCCAGTTATTGGTATCCACATTTTTTAGCTTGAATTTCCAGCAATTCATATTAGCATGCTTATATATACCAGCCAAACACATATCCAAAAGACCACCCAAATCAACTGAGACTAAAATAGCTCTATGATCAGTGTCAAAGAACTCAGCCACAGATTCTACTCTGTGGTTGGCCACAGCTGAGATCAGGCTCTCACTAACAAAGACATAATTAATGACTTTTTCAATGCCTCTTGAGTTGCTTCACATAGAAGCTCTAGCCAGAAGATGTCCACCAAAAAAATTAACCAAATCTATACTCAAACAGAACCTGAAACTTGCACTTCTTATTGACTTGTCTTTATTGAAATCACTCTCCAAAACAATAAAGTTACTAGAGTTGACCATCTGAACTATGAAAGAATTTATTCTGGGCATCTATTCAAACTGGTCACCAGAAAAGGCACAAGTGTACAAACCAATAATTGAGACCAAAACCTTGCCTTTAAAAAGGAGATGCACCAAAATAACATGACCAGAGATCTCTTCCACCTTAGAAACATGTCAAGCCAGAGAATTGTTTATAACTATTGTTACTCCAGTCCCAAAATACCCATCAACCAGCCCAGATGTAAAAATACACACACCATCAAATTTTTTCATAATCTATAGTTTAACATTAGACCTCAATTTTGTTTCTGTAACTATAGATACCATATTTCCAGACTCCTTGTGTTATTGAATAATGTCTTCCTGCTTAGCAGAGACATTAAGACCCCAAACATTACATGCAGTAAACTTCCATACCAGCTCTATTATTAAGAAGAGAGAGTAGTAGAAACTAAACCAGCATTGTTGATTTTGGCCAAAAGGCCCATAACTGTGATTGAAAGATTTCTCAGAGTTTTTTCCATCTTAGAAACAACTGAAGAATCAAAAACTGCCACTTCCACAATAGTTTCACCACTAGTGACCACACCCAAATTCTCACTCATTACTATATCCACCTCTTGATTTTGTGATGAAGAGGTTACCAATAACTGATATCTAAGGCTAGGCTGGAAAACCATTGGCTCAGGTAAGTTCAACCTCTTAGCCAACTTGTCAATGCATTCCATGAGGCTGGTAAGACTACACTCAAGAGCAGCAAACCTATCATTCAATTCTATAGACACCATCAGATTAAGTTTCATTTTTGAAGAAAAACCAAAAGCAGCTAAGCCATAGCATACAGAGAGAAAAGGGAATGAAGACCCACCAACAATATTGGCCCAAGAGACACCACCAAAAGAAACCAAATGGGAAATTGGAGCAGAGCATCTAGCATAAATGGAAGCCAGTCTGCTTTTATCATCATTCAACAATATCCTGCAAGTTGTGCCACCAGAAGAAACTTTCCTATTCACAGAACAATCCAGAGAAATATAACCCAAATTTTCACACTTAGCACACTTAGCAGAACTCATGTAAGACCAATGCAAATTGGCACCTTTTAAGACAGGTGTAGTTTTTATAACAGCATTAATTGAAGCAGCAGAATCAAAACAAACAACAGTACACCTGGCCTGAACATATGTAACAGGGTGTCAATTAATGACACAAGTTTTTTTACCCACAGAGCCAATGAAATCCCAGATATCATGAGCATTGGTGCTCATTGGCAGTGTATAGAGCAAGACTCTATGCTAATCCTTTGTATTCCATGATTTCTTGTCTGTATTAGCCTTGGCTACTCTCACAGCATCTTTCCCAATTAAGATGAACCATTTAGCTGCAACCAAATTAGCCTGATCTGATTGGGCAAATTCAACCACAGCCTTTTGCCACAGCTCTACCAGTTGTATTTTGATTGACACAACAGAACCAAATTCAGTAAGTACAGCATGCACAGCCTTAGCTAATGTTCTAACTGGAATTTCTTTAACCATCACAGCCCGATCTGAATGACTAAATAATTTCTTGAGATTAGTGTTTACTAAAATATTTGCCACTCTTGCCTTTTCAGTAGTCTGTGCCAAACTAGATTCAGAAGTGAAGAAAACATGGATGATCCTTGAGGATTTTGTGGGGGTAGAGACCCCCCCAAAACCATTAACTTTTGAGAACAAATTTCTAACCACCATCAGCTTTTCTTGAAAGGATTTTCTAACCACTTTTATTTAAGCCAATATCCAAAATGAAAGATTTCCTAACAGAAACAGCAACCAAGTTTTTTAAGGAAGGGAGCAGTTCCAAGGGGATATCCAAGAGGACATTATTATCATTATTATAACTTGAAAAATCTATTCTTTCCAGTGGCTTGCCCAATGCTTTCTTAGTTTTAACACCTGGTCCTTTAAGCGATAAGTTTTATTAAAGTTAAAAATTATTTAAATATTATAAAAATAAGCTAACAGATTAAATAATTAATATAATTACTTTATTTACTAAAATTTTTTAAAAAGTTTTAATAAAATAATTATTTTTAAAAATACTTATTATTTTTTTTGTTTTATATATAATATTATTAATTATATTTAATAAAAATTAAAGCATATAAAAAAGTATTTAAATAATAGTTTAATAAATAATATAAATTAAAAAATAATAATTGGTATTTAGATTTATGTTTTAAATTTACCAAACTTAAAACTTATATTATGAAAACATTATATTGTAATAGTATATAAAAAAATATAAAGCCAATAATATTAATATAATAAAAATTAAATATAATAAAAACAATTATCTATTGTGTTTTTAAATATGTTATTAATATAAATATTAAAATAAATATTGTTTTTATTAATGAATCAAGTTGGCATAAATTAAAGTTAATTATTAGTAAATTGAAAATTTTGCAAATTTTTTTAATATGTTTTTTTATAATAATAAGATATTATTATATTAATTGTATATAATTTTAACAAAGATTTTTATAATAAAAAAATAATATTTTAATATTTTTAAAATGTTTGATTTAATTAAATTAATTATGTTTAAAATTATAAAATTTGTTTGGTTTATTGTAATTTTTTATAAAATAAAATATAATTATTTATGTTAAAGTTTTAAGCTAAATATAAAACATAATTTATTGTTTAATATAAAACCCAATTATTTCGTTTATATAAATATTAAACATAGTTAAATTGTCTATTATTTTGTATTTATTAGAATATTTGAATTATATGTTCTAAACAAAGTTTTTTTATGTATTAATAACTTTGTTAAATAATTTTTGACTAGTGATAAATTCAGAATTTCTGTGAATATAATTTAATTAGTTTAGATAGCTGGTCATATGTGGTTTAAACATAACTTATATCTAATATAAAACATGTTAGTTTTATAAAATAGATAACAATTGGATTAAACAAATAAAATAATACTAATATTAATATAGTTATTATTAATTAATTAATTAATTTATATGTAATTTTTTATTTTTATAGATAAATTTATATTTTTTGCTATAACAATACTTTGAAGAATCATTTTGGTGTATTAAACTTTTTGCATAAAACCATATATATGTATATATTAAATAAAAACAAATTATTTAATATTTAACTTAAAATTTAAAAATTATTTTTATTTTATTATTATATAAATGATAAAATTGCATATAAAAAAGAATAACTAAAAATTTAAATTTATATGTGATTATTTCAAACATCCTTATGTATTATAGTGAAAGTTGTTTGCAATTGTTAAATTATCAAGCAACTTAAAATTCGACATTGTAATATATGTAAAATCATATCATGAATTAAAATCGACTCATGAGCTTATGTAATGTGAAACATCAGGCCTAGACCTAAAAGTAATAAATCAATATTAACTGTTAATGCTGTTATAATTTAAGTGCGAATAATCAAATAAATACTGTGCAAATCAAACCGGAAACTTCTTACCCAGTGACACTTTCCAGCTTAATCATGCAAGTCGAACGCATTTCCAAAGGCAATTACGGACGAAGAAAGCACCGTAAACCTGAACGTGTGCAAGCAGTTTCTCCTGAAGCATTAGAAGGAATTGGTAAAGGAGATTTCCAAGCTCCTCGAAAGCCATGGAAAGCCAGCGATGGTGTTCAAGCAAAAATGACAAAATTAAATGATATGCATGAATTTAAACGCGACGCCCCGCCTCCTACTCGTCGTCTTTACAATCCCGATCGTGACCCGATTATTATGATTCCTAAGCAAAACGTAACTCTTGATAGTATTAATCTCAAAGTCAAAGCTGCTATGCCCCATACTGTCCTTCCTAGCGACTCTCACACTTCAACTCGACGTGCCAGCATCCATGCAGGTGCAGGCCGAAAATTATTTGATCCTTATGCAGATGAAGTACAGCGTAATTTGCAACAATCTGTTAATCAAGATCAAGTAAAGCGTAATCCTACTCATATGCGAACCAAAAGTGCCTACGAGATTAAAAATAATCATTTAGAGCATCATATAGACGTTCGCAAACCTTTGACTAAAGAGGAAAGAGATGCGAAATCGGCGAAAATTCTTTTGAAAGAAATTGCTCTAATGGAGAAGCAGCTTCATGATCTTTCAAACCAGGTCAATACAATTGAAGAGGTTCCTAGAATAACAGCTCCCTCACAAAATCATAACAACGAAGAATATTGGCAAGAAAGGACAGCTTTTCATTTTCGGTACCTATTTAATATCACTTATCTTAAAATTCAATATATTACGAATATTTTAATAGTAAATGTCGCCTTGTAGATTGGGTCAAAGGTATGCAGAGTATTTGCACCTGGATTACACAGCTGCAGCAAAACAAGAGATTGAAACGAGATGCTGGAAGTTCGCCTTTTACACTCTAATTGAAGAGTTCAGGCATGCTCTCGCAGTGGAGCGCCTTCGATCAGGAAATCGTGATTCTTCCGGCTTAATTGTCTTTGCCGAATTTGGCAAATTCTTAGACAAATCCGAAAGTTTTTTCAAAAATTTGCTGAAACAAATTGCCAAAGACACTATGTCTCTTGCTCAATCTAAAGAAAAATCCACACTTCCAAAATGGTTCCGCTGTGTGGGGTTTATAGGTGATATCAGTCGGTATCAGTGGACACATGGCTTCCACAATCAAAATATGGGCCCAGATTATTGGGCTTTAAATGCCTCACTATGGTATAAATTAGGAATAAGGTTGATTCCGACAAATGGTATCGATTGCCTAGACTTATCTGATTTTGTTAAGCGGATTATCAATTATAAATTTAATTGATGTTTTCCCTTTAGGTAAATTTTATCATCACCTTGCCATTTTGGCTACCAATGACGAGATGAAAAAATTATATTATTTCTGCCGCAGGTAATTGAAGTTCAATCACAATTTTGTAATATACTTGATAAAATTCGAATTAACTTTATATATTTTTGAAAACACAGCCTTGTAGTTAAAACTCCGTTTATCAGTGCTCGTGAATCTGCGATACCATTTTTTGAGGCGAATCGTCAACGCTTCGCTCTCATACCCAATAATGGAAAGCAAAAGACTCGTCGTAGTTATTTGCATCAAAGGGAAAATTTATCCCCTTCCCGCTCGACTAAGGGACCAGAAGCTTTGGAAAATCAAGACGTTCAGGCTCTCTTCGTTAGATTGCACGGAATGCTTTTCACCAAGATCGGACTCGATCACTTTGAAGATACCTTGCGTGTTCTAATTGAAAAAACTTGTAAAGGACAAAATTTCCAGGTTAATGATAAGACAGATGAATCTCGCAGACTAGAATTTTATTTGCAAATGGCTGTTATCAACTTGTCAAGCTTGTATTGCTACGGCAGTAGAGATGGATCTCTTATTACGGCCATTGAACGCCAAAATCAAGACTTGCAGAAGAATTCTCTAGCACCCGATGTAGATTATGCATTTTCAAAAGGGGCCATTGTTACTTTTGAACTTATGAAACATTTTATGACCAAATATGTTATTGATGCTAGAGACAACGATAATACGGAAGGTTGGCTTCTCTACTGCGAAGTTATTTTACTATGGATGCTCGCTAGTCCCACCTTTGATAATTTCGGCAACGGATCAAATCCCAGCATTTGGGAACAATTAGTCGGGAAAAAAGTATCTCCTAACTTCTGGATTACTCTTTCCCAGTTTATGACCCGAATTGCCCGTCAAGTTTCTCCCATTACAAAACAAGAAATTATCGCCTCCGATAGTGCTCTTCTTCCTCCACCCTTAGCTGAAGATTGGGAATTACGTGGAATTTCGTGGTTACGAAACTTGCATCATTTCAACCTTTTTGACGATAAAATGGATCTATTCGACACTTCACATGATCTTGATATTGAAAGAATGTTAAAGAGTGTTGCACAGAAAAATGTATTGAATCTAGATCAAGATTCTAAAATTCGCCGGCGAGCCAGGGTGTTTGAACTTGGAATCATGCTAACTAAGGTAACATTTTTGGGGAAGTTTTTGTAAAATTTTCACATAGCTCTTATTCCTACAAAAATTTGCAGAAAATCGACGGGTTCCAATTTTGTGAAGAAGCGTTTACGTCATCTCTATATTTGGATATTGGAACGGATTCAAGTGTAACAGAAGAGTCTTTCAATCCTGAGATTGGTTTACCGCTTGAGGATGAGAATAAGGAATCGAAGCGCTTCAGTTGGGCTGATGAAGTCGAAGCAGCTGAAGATAATTGGTTTGATGACCCAGCTTCTGGTAGTATAGCCGAATTGAAGGTAAAATTTTAAATCTAATTATTTTGAGATGATAATAAATCATCAAACAACCGAACTGATTATTTTTAGGAGCGTCGCTTGAAATTGGAAGCCTTAGTAGCCGCCAGAAGCAATGGATTCCGCGTTAAAAATCCACCAAGGCTTTCAACCAGTATACATAAAGTACAGCCGCCGCCCTTTATCAAAAAACCGGTTTCCATGCTATCCATAATATCTCCTGGATACACTACACTTGTTATTGATACAAATTGTATGGTCGCAGATCTAAGCATGGTGAAGAAAATAATACAATGCGAAAAATGGATGGTGGTTGTACCAATGGCTGGTGACTATGTTATTTAAAAGGTTATGTAATTTATAATCATCGTTTAAAGAGACAGCTAACCGGATTCTCTCTTCAAGTTGTCACTGAGTTAGACGGACTCAGACTAAATCCGCCACCACTTGGAACGGCTGCCAGAGAGGCAATAACTTATTTAGAGCAAGCTATGTCACGTGAAAATAGAGCCCTGAAGTTAAAAGTACAAACTGGCAAAGGGAATTACTTAACAGATATTTGCTTTAACGAAGAATTTGATTTTGGAGATGGAGAAGATAAAAAGAAGAATCTTGACGATATAATATTGGGGATCTGTATATGGCATGCAGAGAATCGACAAGAAAAAATCAACCAAGATGGCACCGGCACCCAAAAGGAGCCAGTGGTGCTTTTGACAAATGATCGAAACCTACGAATTAAAGCACATATCCAGAACGTCTATGTTATAGGAGTTCAGGATTTCAAGGACTTAGTATGACCCTGTTTATTGTGAAACATAAGATTTTTATGGGCATATTCCAGTAGCTTTTTCATCATTAGCAATCAATTTCATGGTTGCGAAGTGCTGATTGGGCATAACTTTTTGGTAAGTTAATTGATATTTGTTTCCCCTGATTTATAAAATTTTAAATTACTGACAATCATTCCGCTACAATCTCATTGAAACCTAGAGTTTTCGCTGAGACATTCATGTTTGCTCTGAAGTCGGCTATAGCTGGAAGTAATTGCCAGCCTGATCAGGTTTTTCAACATCCTGGTTGGTCGAGAACTTACTCACTTCCGTTGCGAAACAAGAGAAAACCATGTGTTACCCAGCATTTGCTTTTCTACACAAGTAAAGAAGCTTTGTACGAAACATAGGTTGGAAGTTATAACCGGTTGCTTCCCACAATCTCTGCCGTTCTTGTAGAATACTCAGTAGTTACAAAATTCCTTTTGATGTTTCACATTTTCTCAATTATAGATCTGAACCTTTTATTCACACAGATTAGCAACAGCTTCTTTCCTCTTTTCAGATAATAACTTTTAAATTTTTTATCTTGGCCCCTAATTACCTTTGATGATCATTTTTATCAATATCTCTAACAAGGCTTTCACAAATATTATTTTCAGTAATTAAATAAATTTTTATATATAAATTTTCTGGCGTTGCTTGAGTGATGTTTTTTGAGAGCTTTTACTCTTAACCAGGATCATTGATGATACATGGTTTCAATGCTACGTAGATTTCAAAGTGCTGTGCCTAGTCTAAATAGATTTAGAAGTTCAATTCAAAGATTCATAATAATTTTGACCCTTTAATTCAAATATACAATTGTTTTGGAAATTTTAATTTTACACGATTTTTAAACATAAGCCAAATTATTTTGTTGCTTTTACTTATTTGCCTTCCGAGTTATCTAAAATATTTAATTTTTTGATTTTAATAATAAAAAAATATTTTGGGTTGAAATTTAACAAATTAAATAAATACTTTTAAGAATAAGTTTATTTTCAAAATTTATTTTAATGCATTAGTATAATATTTAAAAGTTTTAAATATTATTATTTGTTAAATTTATTAGATATAAATTTATTAAATCAATTATGAATTTTTTTAAATCTTGTTTTTTCGCTTTACTTTTTATTATCTTGTATTAAATTTGTTTTTTCAAGTTTAATTTATATATTAATATTTGGTATAAGTTTATTTATATTTAAATTTTATTACTGATAATATAATAGAATTTAAATAAATAATTTTAATATTTGAAATATTTCAAGTTATTATTAAATAAATAATTTTTTTAAATAAAATATTCAAAAAAAAATTCAGTAATATTTAATATTTATTTTTTATAATTTTTTAAACATTAATTTAACAATTTCTTAAAGTTTTATATCATATTTTTTATTTTATCATCTATTTTATATTTACAAATTATGTAAATAAGCATTAAATATTAGCTCATTAATAATAATAATAATAATAATAATAATAATAATAATAATAATAAATTTGAGTTTTTTAGTTGACCAAAAGTTTGACTTTGTGATTTTTTTTAAAAAAAAATCTAATTTGTAAAAAACAAATATATCAACTGAATAGCCAAATTTTAATAAATGAAATATGGTTTATTGTTTTAAATAATTTAATTCTGAGAAATTATAATAATAATTAGCATAAAAATTAATAAATTCAAAACTAAAATTAAATTTGTTCCTTTTCTTATTTATCAAAAAATTTTACACAAAATTAAACTTTTAACAAAAAAAAATCTTAATTTATCTATTTGAAATGCTTTTTAATTATTTTTTAAAGAAGTTTCTTTTGGCTAGGTGTCGTAAAGAACTAAAGTATCGTTTTACTATACTTTTAAATATAGACTAGATGTTTAAATTGTGCTTAATTTCAAAAGTAACTTTATAAATTTTCTCAAGTTGGTGATTGTTCTTCATGACTTGCACACCTCTATAATTCAATTAACTTTACAAAACTAGAAATAAAAGAAACCCTAAATTCACAGTATTTTGTCAAATTTCCTCTATCTATAAAAATTGTATTATTCTTCAGATTCTCGTTCCTTTGTCTCTGGTTCCTGAACAATGTCATTATCCTTTCGATCATAATCTCGAAACAAATATAGTAAAACGAACCCGGCGATAAACGTAGCATTGCCCAAAACAATGTAGATGTAAATCGAGTAAGGATCTTTTGAAAATGGGACAACTAAAAGTCCAAGAGCTGCACCAATCCCCGACATTCCTAGATATGATGACGTTGCGATCGATTTCATTGATGCTGGGGCCTAATTTCAATTATCAAATAGGGAAAAAGCCATTAAAATTGATCTGTTAATCATTTCAAATTTGTGATGAGGGGATGTTACCTTTTGAAAAGCGTACTCTATGCAAGTAATACAGGTGAAGGCTAAATAGAAATTTTGAAAGATTTTAATAAATATTTTTAAAGCTTTCATTGGATAAATTACAAACTCTGAAAATTGAATTCTGAGAATTCTCACCCTCGGAAATAGCTATAAGAATATAAATTGGGGCCTGCCACCAAATACTAATATCATTTGGAACAGGCTTTCCATCCACGATACACCTTGTATTTTCATAGCAAGGCCCAGTATTATAAATCTGCCACTGGATAATAGCACTGTATAGCATGGAACTGGCTGCAAACATAAAGCCAATAGATACCCGAGTGACGGGTCTCAATTTGATTCCATTTCTTCTCATTGCTGGATAAATCCATTTATCAAGGATTGGAATAAAAATTATGAGCGTGACTGGATTAATATTATTCATAATATCATTTGGAAGAAAGCCGGTTCTCATCGTGGCTCCTTGTGAGATTAGGTTTGTGTGTGATTGACCACACACGACCGAAAAAATTGGAAAGAAAATAAAGACACTGCAAGCTTGTAAGACTGATCGTAATTCCCCGACGAACTTATCATCCCATGTCACACGGTATTTATGCAATTGATATGGAGACATTTTTGAAGGACTCGCGTGATCTAAATTTCGACCATTGAAAAATGCTATTTTAAGAGCTCGAAACGCATCAAAAATAATTGATCCATCTGGAGGTTTTTTGATATATTTTCGTCGACCCGAGAAAAAAATCGAAATTGCAAAGGCGAACATCAGGAAGGGTATCAAGAAAGCCAACCAAAAAGAATGATATTTCTCTAAATTTGTGGTGATAATCGGTGACAAAGCTCCAATGTTAATCGCAACATAGAACCAATGAAAAATACTCTGAACCGTCAATTTCGGATCAATGATAACCTTTTCCCCAGTTTCCAAAGTTTTTACAAATGGCTTCTTGTGCGGATATTGTTCGGCTACCATGGCCGAGACATTTGATTTTATACCACCTGTGCCAAATCCGATTATAATCATTGCTAGAATTAATCCTGGTAGTGAAGCGTTTGCTGCCATTGCTAATGGAGTGGCGGTCAAGATCAATATAGAGAGGCCAGTCATATAAATGCAACTGAAAATCAAAATTGTTCGATATTTCCCGATATACTTGTCAGCGATTACGGCCCCAAGGATAGGGGTAATGTAGCAAAAGAATGCGAAAAAACATGATAATGCTGTGGCAACTCTTTGCCCTTGGCCTAGTGCTCCCGGCTGGTCACCTTTTTCTTTGGGAGGTGGGAATTGGATGTAATTTTGGAATGGACCAGATACTCCATAGAATGTGAATCGTTCACAAAGCTCGCACAAAACAATAAGCCAAGCAGCTTTAATTTGAAAAAGTTTGTCAACATTTTTCGAGTAAAATCAAACTTTAGTGAAAATATGATAATAACCTGGTGGAATATCGTCTTTAATCCTTCTTAAGTTATCAAAGTCTTTTATTTCATCATCATAATCTGAGGAGTTCTCAGAAGTTCCAGGAGTACAGTGACAATCAGCGAGTAAGCTTTCTTTACCCAAATCTTCAAGGTGAATTTTACTGGGATCTGAATTTTGTATTCCCCCTAAACTTTTGCAATAAATTTTTAAGAAAAAAAAGATTCAGAATTCAATATATATATAAAGTATGAACTAAAGTTTACCAAGATAAACAGCATACCTTTCTAGCTTGGGAGACAAATTGGAAATGAGATCATACTGCCATTTAAAATTACTCCAGCGTTTCGAAAAGAAACTCATTTTCAAATTTTATTTCTCCAGATTTTCTGGAGAATTGTAGTAACTAACAGATATATAAAACGCCAAAGTTTGAACTCAATGAATAAAGTTTATATAAAATAAGAAAACCTTGAAAGTTCTGTTTGGATTCAAAAATAGCTTGCATACAAATTCCTAAAACGGGGTACATTTGATTTAAGTGAACACATGTGGTTCATAATTGATGCATGATTTAAAAACGAATAATATGTTATATTTACCAAATAATCTTTAGGTCCTTTGTTATTTAAAGAAATTAATCAACAACAAAAAAAAAGTGTTGTGGGAAATTTTTTTACTTTGAAGATTTTTGATGTGAATGAGCAAGTAAATTTTTTTTGTAAAGTTTTAAATATTTTATGGTTTAGGAAAGTTTTGATATTTTAAGCCTTCACTTGTTCCAATTATTGTTGATTATATATTCTTAATTTTTTTAGAATACATTAGAATTCTAAATTTGATATTTGGAAACTTGGATTAATTAAAATTTCTGTAGATTGGTCCAAGTTCGAACTTTTATAAAAAAAAAAATGGGGATCCCTTTAATGAATACTCTCGAACCAAGGATTTTTCCAAAAAAACAAAATTGGCGAAAATTATCAAAAATTTATATTTCAAAGTTCGATTATGAGACAAACGAAGTTCTTTGTCAAATAAGAATCTTTCTGGTACAAATCGAAACTGAAATAATTTTCGATTCAATGATCTATATAGGTTAGCTTTTTTTTGATCCTCATAATCCTTTGTAATATTTGTGGGAATCGATATTAATAAAAATTTATGATTCTTTTGAAAGGTTTAATTTCAATCGATGTGCTCAATTATCGAAAAAATATTTTGTATGAAAAGTGTTTTTTTTTTTAAAAAAAAAGAGCCGTAGACATTATGTTGATAATCAATAATATTTAATTTAATTAATTTTGCTCAAATATTTTTATATATATTGAGTTTGTTTATTTTCTTGGAATTTCTGTTCAATTAATGATATTGATAAAAAAAATTTAATTTATGTAAATCATTTAAAAAAAATCATCTAAAGGATCTTGAATTATTTCAATACTCTTTAAAATCATAACTTAATTTTTTGTTCTCTTGTTTTTGAAAAACCAGATGAAATGTCATTTTAATACAAGTAATAATTAAATTTATATTAAAACACTCTGAAAATTGTGAATCAAAAGCATATTGAATTTGATCAACGTAAATTTTATTCTATAATTGAGGCTTTTGAAATCGAAAATATTCAAAGATCTTGGAATCTGATCCAATTTTTATTCTCTTTCACGATCAAGTTTTGATTTACCATTCATTTTTTAGAAGGTTAAAAAAAAAACTTTCCGTATGAACATTTATAGCCACAAAGATCTTCGATCAAAGATACACGATTTATATAATACATATATTGTAAAAAATAAAAATAAAAAGAGTTCTATCAGAAGGAGATTTGAATATTTTGAATTAAAATATAATAAAAGAAGTTAAAAGGTGAATAAAGAGATTTAATTAGATTTTCAAGTTACAAAAATCGAAAAAATGTTCTTATTAAAATTAGAAATTTAATTCATTCTAAAAGTTATATATACAATTCTTTACTGGGTGGGACATTGATTGAGAAAAGCTTTATTGTACATGTACATGTACTTTAAAAATGAGAAATTATAAAATTTAGCATAGATATTCAATAATAAGTTTCTTGTCCAAAAGCTTTTCTAGACTAGAAAAACAAAATTTTGGTAGCTTAAAATTAGTCTTTCGTCATGGATGTTCCATTTTTTGTACTTTGTAACCCAGCCCACTCCCCTCCCCAAGAACCTAGATTTGAAAGAAAAACATGTAAAAACTTATTTAGAATTGTGTTTCATTAAATTTTTTACATCAAAAGATGTTTGGATGTTTATTTCTAATAATGAAATTCCCATTCTCCTTCTTGTTGATAGAATATATCGACTCACGAGAAAAGTTTTACCTCTATTGGAAATAATTTCTAACCATTATTTCTATGAATAGCTTTTTAATTTTCGCTGTATTATACTTTTATTTAATACAAAAGTTATAGCCTTTTTCACGAAAATATAACAAAGAAATGCAGAGATTTGTTACTATGTATACTGAATACGAGAATGAATCAGAAAATAAAGATCTTCCTATTACGTCAAGGTTATTACGAACAATCTAAATTTAGGAATAAACATTCATGTCTAGTTGGGGGATCCAAGAAACAACAAAGCCATCTTGCGCTGAGAATTTTTCAGTGTGTTAGAATCAGCAAACCAATGGAGGGATAAATCGACCTGAATTTTAAGAGGTACTATTTAGAGAAAATTGGAGCGTGGTCGAAACCAAAACTTTTTTTTTTCAATCTTTTCAATTGCTTTCATATTATAAATTGGTTTATTTCAAATAGAAAAATTATTCTTTCCAAGAACTAAAGAAATTTTTTTTAATAAATTTCAAACTTTAATTAACTTTGAAATATTGAATAGACTCAAACAAGATTATTTCATGAGTTCAGATTTGATCAAAGAAACAAAAATTTCAATACATTTAACCCTCTATCTGGATTATAAAGAATAAAAGCTTGAATATCTTGGAATTACTTTTTTTTTCTTTTTTTCTTTTTCAAGTAAAAATCTCAAAACTTTTTGACAAAAATTTAATAAAGTAAAATGAATATAGAATAAATTTCATGCTTGATTAGAAAAATCTTACGCCCCAAACACATTTTTAAAAACAAATAATCTTTTGAAACCTTTCCATTCGTAGATATCAAAAAAAAGTTTGAATATGGATCATTTATGGTAAAATGGTGGATATATAATTTTGCATTCAAAAGACGGTTTGGTTTGAAAAATGATTTGTTAGGGGGTTTGATAAAAATTAAGGTTTTAAAATTTCATCCTCTATAAAAAGGTAGAGTAATTCTTTTATGATATCGAATAAGGGTAATCATAAAAATGCAACAAAATAAAAAATATTCCCAAAAAGATTTGAATCGCTAATTTAGATTTTCAAAAAATTGAATTGAATGTTCAGGTTTTTTGAGTATCAATATTATGATTCGATTGTATGGGGATGGTAAAAAGAATTTAAAAGGTAAAGCTTAGGCTACAATCATTTATAGTTTATTAATTGTGTGAAATGTTTAAAAGGATAAATCAAATCAAATCAAGTTAAATCAAATCAATTTAAGATAAATATGACAAATCAAAAGTAATCGTTATTTTATTTTTTATATAAGGTAAAAGGGCGAATTACGATATTGTGACGAATAGAGTATTGTGGCAAAAGTTAGCAAAATAAATTCGCGTGCGAGAATAAGGAGTGTAAAAAGTATGCCCCATTTTCTCACTTGAACAAATGTCATTCTTTATACAACCCCCCCCCCCCCCCCCCCTGAAAAAATTATTAACTTCATCACAATACCGTAATTCGCCAAAATACCCCCTTTAAAAAGATTTTAATTTTTAATGTTTAGATACCATGATCATTTTGAGAAAAAAATAAAAATTTGAAAAGTGACGTCCTTGTCGGTGGTCGATCGGTCTAAAGTTTAATTTCTCAAATAAAATTTCTAGATGGAGTTTCGTGAGAAGGTTAACTAATTACATCTATAAAGAAAAATTCAAAAAGGAAAAATACTTTAAAAAAATTAATGTTTCAACTTTGAAAGCTATTGTTATATTTTATCCAAAGTAAAACTAATCTACTTCTTCCCTTTTTCATTAAAAGCACCAAAAATGAAATTTTGGTTGAACAATGAAATCCATTTTCGAAATAGGCTTTGTAAACGTTTTTCGGATAAGGTTTAAGTTTTCATTCAAATTTCTCAAAAAAAACAAATAATAATAATAATAATAATAATAATAATAATAATAATAATAATTATAATAATTATAATAATTATAATAAAAGTTTCACTAAATATTTAAGAATCCTTTTTGGAAATTTAAACCGTTATTCACAACTTGTAATGTTTTGATTTTCGAAAGAGTTCACCAGATTTGGAAATTAACAATTGAAACTGTTTAGGAAAATTCTAGGTTTCAAAATAGCTTCTCTTCCCGTTTTCATTTACATCATGTAACATTGTCCCCCGTAATTCCGTTTGACATGAAAATCAAAGAAGGAAACAATCTACAAAAATTTCCAAGAATTAGTACAGCATATTTTAAAAAAGATATTCCCTTGGAAGCTTTACTATTGGGATTCATTCCACCAATTTAAACTTGCATCTTTTCAACTCACAAAAACTCCGGATGATTATGATTGGAATCAATTGTAAATTTAACTTGATTTAATCCGAAAATCAAAGGTACGATCGATGAAGGTGTGATCATGTTTTTGGTTATCAATTCGGTGAAATGAAATAACTGATTAAAAAATGGTAAATCAAAATAACAATGAAAAAAATACAAACTCTCAAGATTTACTTGGGTTCTTGTCATAGATTTTCCTCCCGATATATTAACTCTTAAGAAAATTTTAATTTTTTTTTATTAGTTATATCAACGAAAACCTAAAAAGTTTCTCTTTCATAAATCTATAATGAGACTAGTCAGAGATTTTAGAATGAATAATCCAAGAATAGTTTGATCGACGAGATGATAAGATTACAAATATTACAAATATGTCAAGATTAACTGTTTGTTTATCAGAATAATGTTAACCTTTTTGTACCCGAAGGAAAAAGTATAAAATAGTGTTCAAAATCTCGTAGGCTTGGGAAGGTTTCAATCATTATTGTTTTGTTATTGTTATTTAAAGGAATTTATTATAGCTAAATTCTGAAAGTCTAAAAGAGAAAACTTTTTCATCAAAAAAATATAACATCTTCATTGAACCAAAACAATATTATTTATTATTATTATTATTATTATTATTATTATAATCCTCATCATCATTATTATCATCATTATTATCGTCATTATTATCGTCATTATTATTTTCATTAATATTATTCAAAGATACTGTATCTTTATTTCTTTTGGAAATTGTACATTAAACAAATCGGCGACATTGAAAATCTCTTTTGATTCTTATTTAAAAAAATGTTTGAACAGACTCCACTTTTCCCCAACCTGAATCATTACGATTCAACAACTTCAATAATCAATCACCAAGACAATCTTATCACATCCCATCATTTGAATGAAAATTCTGATCCACAAATATTTTCTTCTTCTTTTGCTTCTTCGACAACTTCGAATCGAAGTTTAATTATTTCTAATAATAATCCCGAAAATCAATCAATACAAAACGAACAAAGTACTCTACCTTCATTATTACCAACTTCAGAATCAATGACAAATCAAGACACAATGATCTCTCAATCCGAAATATCGGATTTGGATGATTTACCATTAGGTTATATATTAAATATGCCACTTGAAAACAATGAATATCTTGACATACCACCACCACCGCCATATCAATCTCTTGAAAATACCAGTCGGACTTCAAGGCAAAACCGAAACCCGAGATCATTTTTCTCTAGATCATTAATTAATTCCTCAAGATTTCTACGATCAAATGATCCATACAATCATCAATCCAATTATCGTGATATGAATTTCAGTTCTGATGCTCATCTGCCTCTGATCTCAGAACCACCACCAGAATATTCAGCCTTACCACGCCACACGTTGAATGTTACGACACAATCAACCACTTTATTTTGCCCAAAATGTCAAAATCATGTCGAGACTGTGCTGAAGAAACGTCCAACAACACATGCATACGCTTGTTCATTGATTTTATGCTTTATATTCTGGCCAATATTTTGGGTCCCTTGCGTATCGAATAGCATGAGAGAATCTGTTCTCAAGTGTACTGAATGCAAGCTCGTTTTGGCTGTTGTTGATCCTGAGGAGGATGATTGAATTTATTAAAAAGATTAGTAGAAAAATTGAAAATTGAAAATTAAATTAACTGAAAAACATTTTTCTTCAATACATCTTTTTCAAAATAAATTTGTATTCATTTTTGGGGTTATTTTGTATAATATCAGTAGTAGTGATAATAATAACAACAACTTTGTTTCAATAAAAATTATATATATATATATTTTAAAAGCAAACCTCCAATCTTCCAATTTATACGGCTTTAGATTTAATTAAGAAATTGGGAATTAATCTTCGCCATAGGAAACTTCCAAATGGACATGTTTAAACCTACCCAGTTCTCACGGAAAAATTTTGCCAAGCCGAATATTATTTTACCTTGAAGTTTCGCCTTTAAACCTTAATAAAAGTATTTTTGTATAAATTTGTTTACTCAAAATGAAGTTAAAACCCAAACCAAATTTTTATTTAACTTACACTGAGGTTTCAAATTTAGTCTTTTAATATTAAATTCGCTTGAAATTTAAATGGTTATAAAGGAATGAAGAATTATTAATTCCTCAATTAAAAGGCTAAATATAATGCGAAAGGGAATTTTGATTAAATGAAAAAAAATTCAAGGATATTAGTTTAAAGGTTTTGAAAAATCCACTCTACCAAGGAATAATCTGAATGATAATTTGTTCACCTAATTCAGTCAGATTACAAATCACATTTAAATTATCTCAATTCACGTCGCTTTTGAGGGGAGGGAGGGAGAGTAAATTCTTGTTTAATTAATTTCTCATTAGTAAATCTTTAATTATGTTCTTATTATTTGAATATAAAAAAAATTCAATAGCAAAAAAAAACATTTTCATATAAATATTTATCTTTTAAAACGTGTAACAGAAGTTTTTTGAATTTCATTTAAAAAAACATTGTTTGAAAAAAACAAACACTTGTTTGTTTCATAGATCATAAAGAAAAGGATTGATTTATTTATTGATTTATAGAATGATAGAATGATAGAATGATAGAATGATTGAATGATTGAATGATTGAATGATTGAATGATTAATTAATTTAATTTAATTTAATTTAATTTAATTAATCTCCCTTATTTTCTTTTTTTATTTTTATTTTCTAAACTTTTAATATCTTTTTTATTAAATTATCATGTTACAAATCGTTTTAATTATATAAATATTTATGAAGGATGAATTTTTTAAAATTGATATACAATAATACAATGATACAATAGATCAAGAAAAACTCTCCTAAGATCATATTTTGATTTTTTAAAAATTATAAAAAGATCGCATTCATTTATGGTATATATATATATATATTAAAAAACGATAAACCGGTAATATATAATAAGTAATAATAACATGTGTTTTTCGATACCTAAATAAAAAAAATAAACACATTTATATCTGAAAATTTAAAATAATAATTCATTAAATGTTTTATAATTTATCAGATCCTTTTGATATAATGTTTGGTGTTTAAGAAATAATCATTTTTGCATAACATAAATTATTGTTGTTGTTTTTTTGTTGTTGAAAAACTATTAATATTCCAAACTAATACAAATATTTAATTTTTGATTTAAAAATTTTAAAAAATATATTTTAAAACCATTTTTTTTAATATTTTGATAGAACAAATTAAATACTAAACTTAATAATGTTTTTAATGAAATTAAATACAAAAGTCTTAAGAAATATATTTTATTAATATTAATTTTAATGATCATTTTGTTCAGAATTAATATTTAACTTTAAATAAATAATAATTTGTAACCAATGCTAATTTTTATTTTGAATCTTAAAATTTTAAATGGTGCATTATTATTTCAGTTAAATCAATTTTTTAATATAAATTATAAATCTTTAAAATTACTAATATAAATTTGTTAGTTTCTAAAACTAAAAACTCTTAACTGATAAAGTTATTCTGCTTCCTAAAATTGAAAGCAACAAATAGATACTAAAAAAGAAGCTGCGACAAATTATCTGTATTAAGTAAAGTGCTTTGTGAATTTCAATCTTTTTTTAGCTAATGTGATTATCCTTACGCTTGCCAAGCAATTTTTTTTTGCTCTTTTTATGATCATCTTTGGCTTTGATTTTATTGTCTCTTCTGCATTTTAACATGTGCGCTAAGACCAAAGTGATCTCAATTTTTACAAAGTAAAAAACAAGCTCACAAAAGTTTTTTTTTCAAAAGTGTGTATTCCTTTACTTTTTGTTATCCACTCAATGGTTCTAAGCAATTCCACCAAATTAGCCAAACCATAAATGTGAAACAAGAAAAAATGATGCTTATCAAAACTGGGTTCAAAGAGAAATGTGACAACTACCTTTATGAATATTTAAGCAAGCTTTTTTCACAGAAGGTTGTCAAAAGGAGCATGTTTTATATTTTGTTAAGCTGCAGAATGACTAATAAAAAAAACAATAGAGGGAAGAAAAAAAACTGCAGTATAAACTGCTTCATCATGGTACCTCTCATCTATCCATATATGTGTAAAAAAAAGAGGATTAGTTTCTGGCTAATACCCGGAATAAAGTACACCTTCCCAGCTTCCCTGTAGTATTTGAATACTGTGCTTGATTTTATTAATCTTGTTTGACTCCTTTATTGATTTCGTCCATTCTTTGTTAAAAGTGAATTAATAAAATGCAAAGAACCATAACAGAATATCAAGAATTGGAGGGGCGCAGTTCACCAGCGTTCTGGCTTGGCCATATGCCAGCTTCTTTGCCTTTCTTTAGCCTCATCCGTAGAAAAATGAGGCTTTATCCTCCATAATTACTTCCAAGAAACGATCATATACTTGCCAATTGTCAATAATCTACTTTGCTTTGATTTTGTATGTGTTAGCAATAGATGTATTTTTAATTTGCTTGAGGTCTTTGTTGATTTTGTCGAAAATTTTGCTTTAGGATATGGTGCGAAAATCTTCTTTAATGTGACTGAAGATCGTCAGTTGTGGATTTCTATTTCGGTGAAATATCCCATGAAAACTCGAATGAGAGAAAAATTCAAAATTGTGGGTGAAAAAAGTAAAAAGGTGAAGCTCGTGCAAGAAATGGGATGTGAAAAAAAGGCAGAAGATAGAGGCGGAAAACAGTGCAGGCTTCAATGTCAAAGTTACACTTCCAAAACAAAATGCAAAAAATGAAAAGGATGCCTGTCAATAAAGCTTATCAGGTTCAAAATTGCGAAAAAATTACCCCAACTTTTTCTTTTTCTACCTTTCTCTTTTCTGAGATAACCTCTCAAAATGCTGATACCACTACCACCACTTTGTTACCAATAAAGGACATCTTTAAATCCATGTTTTTAATGCAAAACAATTTCGTTTATTGATTTTTAATTTATAAATTTTCAAAAAAAAATTCTTTGCCCAGCACCTTTCAATTACAGTAAAAATTGAATTAATAAGAGCTTTGTAATTTTTTTTCTCCAATTATTTTAAAGAACTCAATTATAACGTTGGGATTTTATTGCAAAATATTATTCACAGCCACAATGGATAATTAAAATTTAGGTTTATAGAAGATATCTCTCTAGTGAATAATATTCATACTTTATGAAATTAATTTTATTAATCCAATCAATTTTCTGATCTCAAAGGAATTAATTTGAATAAATACTTTGCTTTGCCTCAAAGAATCTTTCACAAATGTGAATATATATAAATCATCCTTCTGAACACTTCAATAAAGAATAATTTTATTGATCACACAATTTTCCACTTCCAACCATGATCTTATTAAAGCTCATAATCATTAACCGCTATTTCATCTATATAAGAAGGACAAAAGAGATATTATTTCTTTTTTTATTCGGTACATGTATACCACAAAAATTAATATATATGAGTAAGTTCAATAAATGATCAAGATAAAAAACAGAATAATTTTGTGATCAGTATAGAAAAATCAAATAATTTTTTCAAGACAAATATTTACCGATTTTTATATCTGATAAATGTAAATTAATATAAACTTTTTTTATTTCATTTTGTAGATGAATTAAATTTTTTTTTCAAAGGTATTAACAAGTTCAAATGATAAAAAAGTAAAGAATTTTTAAATTATCAAAGGAAAAAAAATTTTCAATAATTAAATTTGGGCAAAAAATAGTTAATGATCAATAAAATTATTAACCAACTACTAATAAAATAGTTTATTATTAATCGTGTAATTAATTATACTTTTCATCCAGCTACAAAAACTTTCTTTTTAACAACTACATATTTTCAATTAACATAATAATGAATCAATTTTATGTTTAATTTTTTATATTGATACATGTAAATTAAATGTCTATGTATATTATCTAATTATAAAATTTTAGTTAGATTTGTAAATTAATGTAAAAATTTTAAATATTGTAATAATAATAATAATAATAATAATAATAATAATAATAATAATTGAATAATTAATGTAATTTATAAAATATTAATTAAAACTAAATTAATAATAAGATGTCCCAAGTGTAATAAAGTATAATTATTAAATTACATATTTGTTTGCTATATAAATACTAATACAAAAGTTGACATTAAAAGTAATTATTGAAATATTTGGTAATTTTTAATTTAAACATACCAATATAATTCTATAATTTTCCAGAATTAAAGGAATCTAATACTTTTGTATAAAAATATGGAAATATGTATTAATATAAGCATGTACACAATTTTGGTTAAAAAATTTGCATATTGAATTACTGAGATTTTTTAAAAATGCTAAAATAGTAGAAGTTAAAATTGAAAATTTAGTTAAAAAATTTTATAATAATGTATTATAAAAAAATTTGAATTCCTTTAACTAAAATAAAAATGAACTTGAAAAAGAGTGATTTGATTGTTAATAAAAATTTTGTGGTTAATATGTTAAGTTTGAAAATTTTAGACAAATGTAATTTATAGGATTGAAAAACCTGTTAACTAAATTACATTAAACCATATATAAAACAGACAATTAAATCCAAAATTAGCATATAGCTGTTAATATATAAATTTTTGGGATATAATCGATTATGTTATGTGACATATATTGAATCAATTTTGTTGAATGACATTTTGATGTTATTAAAACTACATTTATAATAATAATAATAATAAATAGTTACAAAATTTTGCTAAAAACATTTTTAAATTTCAATTTGTAAAATTATTAAAAACTATAATACAATATATTTATAGAAAATATTTTATTAAAAAGCATGAAATCAAAGCAAATTTTAAGGAAACTATAATTAATAAAAATTATAATTAAAAATGAACCCTTTATAGAATTTTGAGAAAGTTTAAAACTTTCAAATAAAAAAATCTGAATAACGAAACTTTCATAATGTGAAATCTTTCGGAATTATGATTTTTCTGCAAACATAATATCGATACGTTTGCCGCGAACTAACTGTTTATATATATAAACCCGTAGCCGTACAACCATTCGTTCAATACAGATTTCCATAAAATAGAAAGCTTTCTTTCCTTAAAATTGGGAAAATATTGCCTTATAATATTCAAGCCGGAAATCAGTTCCTTATTTTCTGTTAAAGAAGCAATGTTTTGAAAGATATTATTCAACAGATTTATTTTTTTTAGATTTTATGTATGAAAATTTTCAGCGTTTCCATTCCCACCCACAATATCTAAGGGAAAATATCAAAGAAAACTTCAAGATAATATGATTCTTAAATATATGGAAAACTATAAGAGGGTTGATTGTCTTTGAAAAGCAGGATAAATATTTTATATATTTAGGGTTCCAGTAAAATAGATGAAGATTCTTTTATTGTAATTTCATCAGAAGAATCACAATAAATCATATTCAGAAAATCTATAGGAGGAAAGAATCCCTTATAATAGATGGAACTTCAATCTTTCAAAAGCACCTATTCTTCATATCAATCATGCCATTCAAAAGGTCCTTGAATTCTGCTTTCCAGTATGGATACCCACGCTGAATCGCCTTTCGATACCAAAATAAAGCCTTATGCACATCTCGTTCCGTCCCCCGACAATACCTGTGACATCTTGCTAAATCTAATTGCGCAGTGGCAACACCACTTTTAGCAGATCTTATATACCACAAAAATGACTTTCTCTTGTCAATCTTCGTCCCAATACCTTTTCGATAACAATATGCAACATCACATGCCCCACACGGACATCCCCCCTCGGCTGATTTCAATGTCCAATAAAAGGCTATTTTTGAATCCTCCTCAATCCAAATTCCTGCTCGATAACACCATCCAAGTTGACTTTGCCCATACAAGTCCCCGGATTGTGCCGACACTTTATACCAGTCTAACATTGCTTTGTGATGAATTCGTGTGCCTACTCCATAGCGATAGCAGAATCCAAGTAGACAAGCGTATTCGGGATTGGATGGTGCAATTTTCAAAAGTTGTTTAAAGATCTGTTCTGCTTCCATGTTTTTAGAATTTAGCCATTTATATATTTTTCTACGCAAGTGCCTTTTAATGGGGCCTGGATCAGCTGCTGAATTGAATAATTTTAATAATTCTTTCATCGATTCCATTCCTTAAAAATATTTAGATAAATAAATAAGTTGATTTCAAATATTTTCGTAACTTCGATTTCGAATCGTAAATTATAATTTTAATACCTGAAAACAAGTTTCTAAATAGCTATTATCTTAAGATTGTTCTCATTAATAATCGTACTGTTTCACAAATAAGTTCTGTACCTGATATTGGTGATGAATTTCGAAATAGGGTAGCTGATAATAGTTTAGAAAGGAATAAGGTATTTGAAATATGCCCGCAAAAAGAGTCCAAAAGCTAAATTTTGAACGACCTAGTAATTTAAAACTGAAGAAAAAATAGTACAGTATATGACCCGGAAATAAGAAACCTATTTTGGTGATCATCAAGCCCTCTAAAACGAGAAAGTTTGTTTTCGAATCTTTCGCCTACATAGTAGTACAAGTGATATTAATAAATTTTAAATTATATTATTTTATTAAATTTTTAAAACTCAAAGTTTCTTATTTTCGAGGGTTACCTATTTTCGGTCATATACGGTATTTTAAAAATAATTGGTTTAAAAAATTAGCTTGAAGCCATATGTTTAAATTTGTATTCTGAAATCTCCAATACAGGGTAAAAATTTATTCTAATCTTTGAAGGCCCAAAATGTACTGATGTTCCTTTTACCATCAGTTACCAGGGTTACAGAAATTGAATCTGTCCATTCACAATTCTTAGGTGCAATCAAATATTCAATCACATGATTTCTGAAAATAAAATCTCTGGAATTTATAACAGGTAAAGCTCCAATAAACGATATCTTGCAAAAAGGGATGATCCAATCCCTAGTTGACCAAAAATGACTGCAATGAATTCAAGTTTCAAATAATGGTTTTTTCTTGGCTGAGCATAAAAAAAGATCTCTTTTATCATGACTATTGTTAATACTGGATAAATCATTAATTAGTTTTGGGATACCTTCTACAACCTCATATCCAGTGAAAAAATAACAATTTTTTCAATTTTAAGAAAAATTGGTTCTATCATGCTTATAAAAAGGATTTGATTAATTTTCTTTTGCTTCGTGAACAACACGCCTGGCGATACTCATTAGACAATTGACTTCTTTCTCTGAAAGAAATTACTTGGCACGAGAAAGGCTAAGACCTGGAGACATGCCTTTATCGCAAAAGTGGGCTATACAAAAAGACAAAATTAGGTAACATCAATACACAAAACAAAAAAAGGCAGTAATAACTTACTCTATTTGACCCCAGCCAACAGCGTTGACAAACCGATATATTCATTGAATGAATCATCAAACATAGAATTTGTTCTGGGCTGTGCCCAATTAAAATAATCAAGCTAAAGCGTAATTACATTATGAAACAATAATAACAAAGAGCATTAGAACTAGTGAATATAATCCAGCAAGTTCATTTTACAGAGTCCTTGCACATGCTTTTTTTTTTCTTTTGATAGGATTTATAAAATTTTAGTGATCACAGAGATCAGTTTTAAAAATAATGTCTTAATTATTCAGGTGAGGAAGCTTCATCATCAAACGCAATTTAAAAAAAAACCTAAATCTTTTACAATTTTTTTTTAATGCCTCATCTGAAACATTCAAATCATTATATTCGTATTCCAAAAATAAGGCACAGCTTCATATAATGTGGGAGCTTTCATACCATTTAAAGTTTTTGAAAACGATCAAAAATTAAATTATGAACAGACTTTTAAAGCCATCTATTGACTGCAAAATAAATTTGAAATTTTATGTAAAAAGTGGTAACACATTTTTTATTTCTAAATACTTTACAGAGGGGGGATTTTTTAGCATTTATTGATTATAAACGTCCTAAATTTACGAGAAAATATAATTAGTTTAAGGGAAAAACGATTTAAAATCCCACCTAAATTATGATTATTAAAGAATAAAATGATTTAGAACTCGTTTGATTTTAAGAAACTTGAAAATTTCCTAGACTTTTTTAGGTTTCGATTTTTTTGACGTTTTAGGTTTCGCTCTTTTAGATGTCTTTTCTTTCTTTTGGGATCTGGGCTTTAATGTTCCGTGATAAACGACTGTTCCCCCATTAATTGTTTCATCTGATACGTCCACATATTGAAAATCTAACTTATCATCCTTATCCGAAATACTTATATGAACGAAGCCAGGTTTAATCAATCCAAAATCGTTTGGAACGCAAATCCCTTCTAGTTTGGAGCCAGCACCGGACAAGAAGTCGGCAAAATGATATGTATTGTTTGGAGCTTGATAGGCTAATGAATGCTCATGTCCCGAGAAATAAGCGTCTACGTGATAATTATCAAAAATTGGGGGCAATCTCGTCATCACTCCGTTATTTGCACAACCACCAATGAGTGGATGATGTCCAACAACAAATATCCATTTAGCGTCTTGACTAAGAGCTAATTGAGCTTCAATCCATTTAAATATCTTTTCTTTTCCTTCTTCCGTTCCCCAGCCCATATCAGTCATTATCGCATACACCTCAGGGAATTTAGCTTTCATTTTAGAATAGTCGTAAAAGAGAGTGTTGGTATCAATATGGATCCATGCGATTTTTGTTTTATCTGGGCCAAAAGTTGTTTGTCGAACATAGAATAGAGAAGGAAGGAAAAAACGAGCGTCTTTATGTAAGCTATAATCGACTTCCGCTGTGACGTTATTATACCTGAAAAATAAAATAACATAATTAAAACATTGAAAAGATAAGTAAAAGACTTTTTAAAGCAAAATTTATATATTGCGAAAAGAATCTTTTCAAATCATACGAACCAATCATGATTTCCAGCGACGCTATACCACGGAATTTTTCCTAGTGTGCCATTATAAACATCTTTCCAAACCTTTTGAAATTTTTCGTCATTTTCATTGGACACACCATCGTAAGTATAATTTCCATCCTTGTAAAAACTATCTGTAAATATGAGAATAGGACAAAAGGTTAAGTTAAAGAGTCGAAGAATATTTGAAAGTTTCTAGGTTTTTTAAAAGTTCATTTAACCTACCACCAACGTTCACTATAAATTTACTATCAAATCTATTAGCGTATATTTCTAACGCGTTAGCAACTAAAGATTGTTCCCGCGATTTTGCACCCCAATCACCAATAACCGAGAAATCTAACGTATCTTCAGGATAAGTTTCGTGAAAAATTTGTTCTTGCGGTGCTAATTCTGGTATATAAGCTGAACTTGTGTGAAAAATTGTAAAGAAACCAATCAAAGAATAAAATAAGGAAAATTTTTTTTTCTGAGATATCATCTTAGCCAATATATAAATGATCAGAGTAGTAGAAAGTACGGAAAAAAAATTTTTTTTTTGATGGGAAAAATTGGTTGTGTGCTTGTGTGTGGCAGAGAAATTTGAACAGAAAGTTGTATGTGTGAGAAAAGTGGGGATTTCAAAGAAAACACGCTAGCCTACTGACATTAAATATAAATATAAATTTCTTTATTGTACCTAATTAGAAGTGTGGAAAAGCCGGAAATTAATTTGATACATAGCTGTTTAAGAAACAAAAACCATTTCAAATGGGTTTCAAGTGAAATGTACGTCTGATTTGATTTGAATTGAATTGAATTGAAATTGTATTGTATTGTATTGTATATGGACTTTCGGCCATTGGGGCTCAGGTGGTAACAGTGTCCTGCCACAATTAGGGATGTTTATTGTATAACAATATGTGACCAATAATCAAACGTTAACATCAAATTATGCTGAACTTACACCTAATTGTCTTTGCTCTTTAAGCCCCGAAACAAGAATAAGTTTTAAAGAGCTTTGATCAGCAAACTCTCATTATTGAAATTTTGTATTATCTCAACAGCATGTGTATATTCTTTCTTTAATATATTATCTTGTGTTCTGAATCATTGAAAAATAATGATATGAATGAAAATTATCAAAGTATGTAGAATAATTTGACGATTCAGGTTTAAAAAGTGGCTCGTGATTGCGGAAATAAGTTATAATTACTGACGCCATATAAATGAAAGCTCTGTAATATTTTTTCCGTTAGACATGCTTACTAACAATTCGAATTACATGTACATGATTATTTATAGACAGAAGCTTTTGAAATATATATATATATATATGACTTGTTTGTTTAGACTCTCGATAGCTAACATGTCAAAAAATCGGAGAACTGTTTGAAAAAACTCATGGTTACATGAAATAAATAATATTGGAGTTTAAAGGATCATTTCTTTTTTTTCAATAATAAAAATATTCTCAAATAAAATTATCCAAATATAAATTTATTTCTTTAATTGATCTTTTGATATTTGAAATTAGTGTTATGAAAATTTAATTTTCTTCAATAAAATTAAAAATAATAATAATTAATTAATTAATAAAATGAATGTTTAAAAACTTATTTTAGATATATTAATTTTCAGACAAATATTTATAAAAATTGAAATTTTCAAAAAAATTTTCAAAAAAAAAAAAATAATGATTTATTGAATAATATGAATATAAAAGGTTTTCTTGGGTAATTTTCATTTAGAAATAATTGAATTTTACTTATCATGTTCAAAGATAATGTAATGATTTTCTTTAAACATTTATTAAGAAAACTAGAAAATAAAATAAATTAATTATTTTAGAGTGTATCATTTCTTGTTTATTTCTTTGATAAGAAAATGGATGTATATTTAATTTATATCTTTTGAATTATTAATTAATCAAAAGTTACAAACACTTTTTGAAGTTACAGAAGAGATGTTAAAATCAAGTAATTCGGCAAAAGGTAGTGGCTTATAGCTGCGAGATTCGGCTAATTTTGGTATTAAAATATTATGATATCATTAATATTTCACAAGATTTTACTTGTGAATCGGAGCATTATCTTTCTGGAATATCGCTTCACCAGTTATACGTGAGGGGTAAATATCCATACCATGATAGATTTGTGTTCATTTTTAACGGTCGCTCGTGTATGATCAGGTTTGTGAAACTCACTTTTTATCTTATCATACACGGAGATTTTCCATAAGAATCGGTGCTTGGTCTAATGCTTGTAAATTTCAGCCAAATTTAGCGGTTTACTTGATTAATCATCGACTTTTTACGCATTATATAGGATTTAATATTGGGGAGGGGGAGGGTTTTTTTGAGAGTTTTCATTAAAATTTTGATGGACATTGAAGTTTGGATTTTTTGATGTTTTGGCATGTTTTTTATTGCTGCATTTTTTATTTTTTATTTTATTTTTTCAGAAAATTTGACGTTCAGAAAGTTGATCAATAATAGATTTCCCCGACCACTATTATTTCTTTTAAAGTAATCAACTATTTTTTTTTTAATTCTAACCGTTTAAGACAATTTTAAATAAAAAAAGTACTCATATTGTACTTACTCTCATTTTTAGCTTTATAATCTGATCTTATAGGTAACCAATTAACCAGTAACCAGTAATTAAATTAAATTATATGCCAAGAGTTAGGAGAATGTTTTGTTTGTAAATCATTGTATTCCATACAAAAGATATCAAAAAAAAAAAAATTTTTTTTGATTTAGACACATGTTGAACAAATTTTTTTGACGGCATGGAGCAGAAAGTTTTAAAAATGGTCAAAAATCAATGGTTTTTAAGAAAAAAGGATATCATGTCGTGGTTTAATACATAATAATCTAGCTAAATATAATAATAATAATAATAATAATAATAATAATCAAGGACGGAAAAAAAATTTATACTTATCAAGCATTTGAACAAAAAAAGAAAATAGAAAATTCCCCTTTGATTTATGAAATTTTCAAAATTAATTAAAAGAAAGGCAATGTAAATTAAGAAAAAGCCAATAAAATTTTTATGTTTAAAATTTGTTCGCTTTTTTGGGCTGCATAAATTCAAGATACATTTACATTTACATTTATATTTATATTTATATTTATATTTATATTGTGTGATGCAGAAAAATTCAGGGTTGAAATAGAATATGTGAATAATCATCTTTAACTAGTAGCGTTTGAAAGGACAAAAAAAAACCACGTCTTAAATTAATATAAATAATAATTAATAATTAATAATCTTAAACAAATTACATATAAGGCTAGAGACTAAAATAAAAATATTCTTGAATGTCAAAACAGAAAAACAAAAAAGATTATGGAAACATATTTTTAATGTATAGAACTGTTAAACCAACTTCTTTTACTCTCTCAAAATCAAT
Organism: Geosiphon pyriformis; assembly: GCA_016748015.1. NCBI lineage: Eukaryota > Fungi > Glomeromycota > Glomeromycetes > Archaeosporales > Geosiphonaceae > Geosiphon > Geosiphon pyriformis. Next base: position 951,938 of record JAAOMT010000003.1, on the reverse strand, counting down.
GTATTCACAGCTCAGTTTGACAAAAAATTTTGGCCAAGTAAAACTTCACAAGAAAATGTGCTTTTCAAATAATCATTTAAAATTTTAGTTGAGGCTAAATTTACAATTAACTTTATAGAAAAAGTTTTACCGAAAAAATGAGTTTGGAAATAATTAACATACAGGAATTACTTTTGGAAAATGAAATTTTATATTCTTCATGTTTGATTACGAATTTTAATACACCTTTTTAAGTAATAAAATTAAAAACAATAAAAAGAAAATTTTTATTATTTCAAAATTTCCCTAAAAATTTATTAATCTATTTTGAAAGCTAATTAAAAAGTTGATGTTTGAAATTAGTTTTAAAAATTAAAATTTTCAAGATTAAAAATAATTCTCATAATGATAAATTAATATTTACATTCAGCAGTGGATATTCCCTTTTTATGTGAATGCCTGATTAAAACTTAGCCATAATCCATAACTTATAATAAAAAGCCCTTCATATACTGTATATATGAGCAAATAATTCCTCCTTAATGAATGACCATCTGATTTTTCCAATGTGCCTGGACCAAAAGAAGGTTTTACCCCTTCAGTATTTATAGTCTCATTATTTGTATTATAATCACCTGAAGAAATGGTTTTAGTAATAGTATTGGGATTATTTGATGGAATATCTGTAACTGAGATAGGTTTTATATAAGTTGCAGAATTTACGAATTGTGTATAATGTGATGATTGAAAATTAAAATTATTTTCTTTTTGTAAAGAGAGCGAAAAAGAATATATAAGAGGATTACCTGTAGAAATGTATCCTGAAGTGTAAACAGTTGTATATTCATTTTTTGATGGTCTAAATTTTCAATCAATAATAAATAAAGTTTGTTATTTAAACCATCAAAATTGGGAGATTTGAAAAATTTCGTTCATACTTACATTATATTAGGATCTGCTGGTGGAGAATTCGATATCACAGTAGGAATCAATGTGTTTATATTTACTGGCATTTGAGTTGTGGTAACAGTTTTTTGAGTATTTAAGGTGGGAACAATTGCCGAGGGCGGTAGTCTGTTTACGTTTCCAGTATTTTGATTTGGGAATGTTTGTTGTGGTTGTTGTTGTCCTGATTGAGGTGGTGGCAACACTGCTGGAGTTTGTGTCGACCCTGGCTATTAATATGGAGTGGCAGGAGAAACGAAGAGATTTGTTTTTTATTATTTGGAATCATATTTAACAAAGTATTTTTATGAGATTAACGTTTACCAATGGTTTTGATGTTGCTGTTACTGTTGCTGTTGCTGTTGTTGTTGTTGTTGTCGTTGTCGTTGTCGTTGTTGTTGTTGTTGTTGTTGTATCTGAAGTAGAGCTTACTACTCTTTTGATCAAATTTAGTCGGTTTTCCTTGTATGGCCATGTACTTTAAAGAAATAATTAATTATTTAGTAATTGGCATAAAATTTTTTAATTTTCAATCTTTAATCTTGACTCACTTCTCGAGTTGCTTCCCAATTTCAGGTATTGCCGAAACATTCTTTAAATAAGAAACAAATAATACAATGGAAACAAAGACTCCTTGTAGTTTGGAGAAATATATCATCTTGAAGTTTCGTCTCAACTTTCTTGTCTTAATATTAATCATTATTTTTTTCATTTTTAAAATTTATTTGGAGAAATAGTAAAAGAGTGAAACAAAAAATATTAAATAAAAGAAATAATTGATCACTTGGATTGTTTTTAATAGGAGACAAATTTCTTTTGTGCTTCGTTACATGCAAAGTTCGTGTTCGATTGATCTAAGCCTTTGTTGTTTTTTTTAATCATTAACAATTTTAGGTAAAAAGGTGTAACATTCAATGAAACATTTATTTTTATTTTTATATTTTTTGCTTTGAAATCCAAAACAAAAAGGTTTTATTATATTTTCTAATTGATTGTTCTATATAATTGATTTCTTTTTTTTTTTTTGCTTATATTTGTTATTATATATTATTACAAATTTATTTTTAAGACATAAGATAAAAATAATAATAATAATAATATGGTTTAGATATAGATATAGATATATATATATTATCAAAATTTTTTCAATTAAAAAAAAAATGAACAGTCAAAATTTGGTAAAAATTTTTTTTTTCTAAAGTTATAAATTTTTTACTTAATTGAAAAAGAAAAAAAAATCAAAAAAAAATTTTATTTAATTATTATTATTTTAAAAATAATTTTTATTACATACTACTAAATTTGAAAAAATTTTAATTGATTTGAACCATGAACAAACAAACGAACAAAAAAACAAAAAAACAATTAAACAAAAAAACAAAAAAACAAAAAAACAATTAATCAATCAAAAAAAAAAAATTGATTTATTTTATTTTTCAAGTTAAAAAGTTTAAAAATTAATTTTAAATTATATAAAATTACAAATTAAAAGACACATATATTTTTATCTTTTATTTTTGTATATTGCTTGAAATCAGTTAAAATTTAAATAATAATATTTATGAAAAACTTTTCATTTTTTTTTTTTTGAATAAAAATTTAAAAATTTTTTAGTAAAAAATAATTAATAAATTATCAAAAGAGTCTTTGGAATTGAAAACAATTCATATTTCAAATCCTTGTTATATTTTAATTGCACGATCAATCAGAAATAGTAGAATTCTTTGTTTGAAAACCAATCATAATAATGTGACATTACAAACATGGCATATATATATATATATATATATATATGTATATATATTAAAACACTTATTTTCTTAAGCTTATATAAAGAAGAGATAATTTTTAAATAAAAGTTGTGTAATCGCTAAAACATCTTGGAGAACGTGATCTGAAATATTAAATAAGAGCGAATCGAAAATTCGAGAAGAATAGATTATATGAGCGAAAAGACGGAAATGAAGAAATGGAAAAATGGAAAAATCTAGTACTACCAACAACGAGGGTAGAAACAAAATCGATTGGAACGAAAAAAATTTTCAAATTGGGTACAACACTTTTTTACGAATGTTCTAAAATTTTTTATTCTGCGCAGAATAAGGTAATCTAAATTTTTTATCTAAATTTTTGAAAGCATATGAGAATCTTTTTTTTTTTTTTTTTTTTTTTTTTTTTTTTTTTTTTTTTTTTCATTTTTTTTTTCATTAATGTGAAAAGAATCATAATTTCATGTATTGTGTTGAATTTTTTTCCGAAATCGAACTATATATCTTAATATTATTATTGTTGGTTTTTTATGGCTAAAGAATAGAATGAAATGAAAGAAAATATTTTTAATCTTTTGTTCAAATCATAAATAAATAAATAAAAAAAAAAAATTGTACTTTCTCTAAAAAAAACTTTAAAAAAAAACTTACGCAGTATGTGATCCTAGTTATTGTTCCAGGCACCATATAGTCTGAACGGATCTCAAAACTATTTTGAAGCCTATAATATCGGATATCTGGAATAATATTAACCCTTGGCATTTGCATTTGTTGATTAATAATTTGAATTTGACGAGAAGTTATATTGTTTACTCGTGGTGTTGGTGGTAATAATGTTGATGGTAGTGGTGGTAATAGTGTTGATGGTAGTGGTAATGGTAATGGTAGTGGTAGTGGTGGTGGTAGTGGTGGTGGTGGTGATGATGATGATGATGATGATGATGTTGGTTGTAGTAATAATAATGGTTCTATACCAGGAGTAAACATATTTCTCGGGATTAATGGGACTATTTTTTATTTATAACTTTAAGAAATTTTCAAAAGGCTAAAATAAAAAGTGCCAGGGGTCAAATAGGGAAGGTGAACTTCTATTCCTAGATATCCAAATGATTCACATATGTATAATATAATGTTGAATATGGTCTTTTAAGATCGACCAAGGAAAAAAACCACAATCCAAACCGAATTTACCGAATGAACAAAGTATATGAAGAAAATTTTGATGTAGATTGAACCCAGTTTAGGAAATTATAATTATGATACCCCGCTCAAAAAAAATCTGATATCCAAGGTTTAGATTTTCATAATTATGAAAGATATGTGTTATTCCGAATTGAGTTTACGATTTAAAACAATCTAATAAGTTAATTAGTTAGTTAGTTAGTTAGTTAGTTAGTTAGTTAGTTAAGTAGTTAGTTAGTTAGTTAGTTAGTTAGTTAGTTAGTTAGTTAGTTAATTATTTATTTATTTAGTTAGTTATTTTATTTAATTATTTAGTTAGTGAGTTAATTACTTGCTTTTTCAAACTCTCACAATCTCTAATGAAAAAAACATATAAAAAATCTACATTATTATTTTGTTAAACAATGTTACTTTTTTCTAAATATGTTCCCCATTGCCGTGTGATTCTAAGACAAAAAAAACTCTGAAATGTTATGATTCCGTGAAAACAATCAAATATGGTATTTTTGAATGATTAAAATGATAATCAATATTTTTTAATGTTGGGATGATGTTAAGGATGTGATCAACAAATCAGGTTTCAGTTAAGAATATTCTCATGATTTCTGATTAATTCCGCAATAAAATCAAAAATTTTTTTATTATTTTTTTTTTTTTTCATCATCATTATAATGAGTCATAAATTTTTAAAATCCAAATTTTTCAATGGAATGAAAATAAAATCAAAAAAAAATAAAGGATAAATATTTGAAAATTTACAAAAAAAAAAATCTATTTGTAACATAATTTTATTTGAATTTAAAGAGTTAACAATATAAAAAGAAAAGAAAAGAAAATAAAAAATAAAGTTTCTTCCTATCATTTACGAATCAATCTTGTCGGAAAAATTAATTGGGTCAGGGAGGGGAAAACTCTGCATAATTCTGTCAATATCTAGCCTAAACATCGAATAAAACACAAATATCGACAAAAAAAGTTTTCCGATTAGACTCTATTAACCATAAAAAGGGTTTCCAAAAGTTCTTTTGATGATAATTCTAAAAAAAAAAAACCAGATTGTAGACCAAAAAGAAAAAATTTGAAAGTGAAACCCCCTTATTGAAGATCTCAAATAATTTATAAATTCTTTTAAATCTCTTTTTCAAGTAAAAAATTAACCAGAAAGAAATCAAATATTTTGCCAAAACTGAAATCAAAGATAAAGATAAAGATCAAAACATTTCTTTTTCTAAATTCAAACCATTGCTCCTTTTTACATTTGGAAAAACCGTTTCTCCCTCTTTCCCAAATCTAAAAACAATTGATAACAGCTCTGAAAAAATGGTCACAAAAGATAATATTTTGTTAACATGCAAACAATGTTCGTTTTGACAGATTTCAAAAAAAAAAAAAAAAAAAAAAAAAAATTTAAAAAAAAAAAAAAAAAAAAAAAAAAAAAAAAAAAAATATTAATAATTTTTTTTTGATTGAATATCAATGCGAATAATATTTCGATGAGTAAAATTTTGTCAAACTAAAAATTTGTAAAAACAAATCAAATATTTACCAGGAAATTTTAGGAAGAGCAGATGTTTCCTAACTTAAATTAGTATTGATACGATCCCAAAACTGTGTATGAACAATTGAAATTTTGCACGCTTTATAGAATTGGCTATTTGTGGATCACTGATTGGAAATGAAACTTTAAAATTTCCTCTATTTTCTGTCAATCCCCCGCTTCCCAATATATTTTTTTCTTCTGTAAATTTGTAAAAAAGGAAATTTTTTTGATTTCTAATTGAACACGTGTTTGAAATTGTTGTCATATCTCCTAAATTCCTTCGGATAGTGGAAATTCTTTTGCATATATCAGATCTTCATCAACCGTCTTTTTTTCGTCAATCTGATTCACAGATCGTGGAGTAAACACTCATAAATACGGTATAATGAATAATATATATCGGCAAAAAAAAAATAATAATAATTTTATTTTTATTTATATTTATCGTAAACGGGTGTGTGTGTGTAAAATACATTATAAATCAATCATGATAGTATGGGGCAAATAAGAGTAATCAAATATCTATTTGTAAACTTTCACATTTATAAACATATTCTTTTTTAATTCATAAATCTATCCCAAAAATTATTAACACTAAATTTCGAATCAAATATTATTGTCTTTAATTGAAAGTAAAAAAAATGTTAACTAGTCATTTAATTTGCATTGTACTTCCAATAGGTAAAGTAGCTACCCAAATTATTTTGAAAATAATACGAAATATTTATTTTATGTATTTTTAACTAATACAACTAGGTAAAATTTACTCTTTTTTTTTTTTTTTTTTTTTTTTTTTAATTAATTTTTTTTAAT
>JAAOMT010000003.1:888748-945478 GCA_016748015.1 Geosiphon pyriformis | reverse complement strand
AAACAAAATAATATTCAAGTTTTTTTTTTTTTTTTTTGGCGTTTTAAAGAAATGAGACTTTTTTCATGAATACAAACTATTGTCCTTTTTAAGGTTTAAAGTTTCTCTATTCAAATTTTAAATTTTGCTTTCTTAATCTATTTATCGTTAGATAATCTGTCAATTTGAATCTGATGATGATGATGATTATGATGATTATGATTATGATTAAACTCTCAAGAGAAACTGAAAATTTCGCGCGGCAAAAATTTTTAATTTTCTTCCAATTACATACTTAAAAATTATGCTTTTTAAACACAAGGACAAAAATAATTTTAGGTAATATCTAAACAAAAAAACTTACAAAGGAATGTCACAAATTACTGGGAACGGTAAATTGATTTTCTTGTGGCTAAAAGATGGTGAATACAGGTCTGCTGATCAATCATTAAGGAAGTGCATGCTTCATTAAACCACGTTTCAAATGCATGGTATTTAATTTTTGAAACGAAAGAAAATTATTTTTCATCCAGTCTACCTTTACTAAATATCATATTTTTCGTTCATAAGGCTCAATTTCAACACATATTAAAATTTTTCTCGGAAAGAGCCAGCTCCTGAAAATCTTTTTCTAAAAAAAAAAAAAATTCTTTTAAGATCAGGGTTCATACAAAGAATAAAATTTAATAATAATAATAATAATAATAATAATAATAATAATAATATTAATATTAATAATATTAAAAATTTCAATCTCAATTTAAAAATTTAAAAATAGTATACCTTACTGATCTGATTAAGCTCCTAAAAAATAATCAAAAAGAGTAAAAATCATTTTAAAAAATTCTTGCCTCATATTAGTGATCAACAAAAATTCTAAAGTTTCTCAAACTAATAACCCTTTCGGCTGAAATTCGATTATGTTCCGAAGAATCTTAACAATGTCACGCAACATTATGATCTCACATAAAACTGGACCCGATGATTGTTTGATTGGAATAACCCTTTCTTTCAAGAATTTCTTTCTCGTATCAAAATACACGAAAATATGTCCCATACCCCCTTTGTGTACCAGATCATGTAATGAATAATTGTATTTTTAGAGATGCATGGGGCGTGCCGTAATAACGTGAACAGGAGAAAGAATTGTTTGTCAATTATATGTACATTATATCATCTATAAATGTCGCATTTTCTCTTTAAAGCAAACCCCGCTTTTGGTAATCTTCAAAAAAATAATTTTATCACTTTTTCCAATATTCGAGGTTTAAAAAGTAAAAAATTTTTAAAGTTGAATTTTTTAAAAATAAGAAAAAACCATTACAAAAATCAAGTATAACAAATAATTAAAAAACTATCAAAATGAAAGCCAGACTTTCCAAAACTCTAAAAATTTCTCAAATCTTGGTAGTTGTTTTACTCTTTTTTTCAGCTATTACGGTAATTGGATCCCCAATCAAAGAAAATATTATGGAAGAAAGTTTATTGCTTCTAGAAAAACGAGCAGATAATAAAACTACCGGAACGTAAGTATTGCTAAAAAATGTGACCATTCGAAGGGAAGAATGGTACATAGGGAATGCAGGGATGAGTGAGTGAGTGAGTGAGTGAGTGAGTGAGTCAGTGAGGATAATTTTGTATTGGTGTAATTCTTATATATTTTGGTTCTTCTTGGTTTTGCTCCTTTTTCTATTGGACGATACAATCATTAACCCAACACCACCATGAAAATTCAACTCAAAAACCCAAAATTTCCTACCACCTACTTTAAATCTTTGCCTAAACTATCATCTTTTCAACATCTATGGTATATTTTTGACATGTAAGTTTTCCAACATAGTTTATCGTCCCGAAAAAAAAAAAAAAACCACCAAAAATCTTATCCATTTTTTTCCATTTTCCACCAAACTTGAATCAATTCTCCACAACTACCCATCCATCTATCCATCCATCCATCCATCCACCCACCCACCCACCCATCCATCCGTCCATATGTTTTGCATTGCCAACCTCTTTGTCTTTTCAATATTACAACCTGTTAACCCTTTCTTGAAATTTTGGTCTTCATTGTGTGAGTAAAAATCAAAAGAACTTAACCCTAAATATCCAAGGATAATTTTGGTTATATTGAAAAATATCTGAATTTTTATTGTATTTGTCCTTTTTCCCACAATGAAAACTAACTTTAGCCTTGAAATTATTCCTCGACTTTTAATCGTTCCTCCGAATGCGCCCATCAAATCTGACGTTCTTATCTCAACAACTCAACCTTTACCTATAACCTACAACAATGGCCTTAACAACAAATTTCCGTCGTCTCCAAACTTAACCTTGCCTTCTCTGTCTCCTGATTCTCATAAAAATAGTGATGGAAACACAAAACAATCATCATTATCATCTAATACACTTGACCAAACTCTATCAAAATCCACTGCGACTAAAACTCAATCAAAATCTTTTGTTCAATCATCTGATTCTCCAACAAGTGTATCCGAACAAAACTCATCAACAACATCAACATCATCAACCAATGTTACTTCAAAAACATCTCAAACCAATACTAGTAATTCAACGACGGCAGCAACATCTACATCTAAATCTACATCCACATCTTCATCTTCAATTAGTAAGCCAACGGATTCTAATTCAAATACTCAAACAAAATCATCTTCCGAAACCAAAACTAATTCTTCATCTCAAGGATCTACTAGTAAAGCAACACAAACTTCACAAGAATCCCCATCACCAACATCAACCTCTACAACACCTCCTCAACCATCACCAACAACTCGGAACACTCAAACTTCTGACCCTCCTCGGTCTACTAGTAATAATAATAATAATAATAATAATAATAATAATAATAATAATAATAATAATAACAATAACAATAGCCCTAGCCCTAGCCCTAGCCCTACTCCTACCCCGACCTCAAAATCATCCTCTACATCCTTAATAATTATTTCATCAACATTTACTACCATCATACCAGGTACCACAGAGAAAGTTACATCTACTTTATCCGATGGTCAAGTGACAGTAGTTGAGACTATAATACCACCTAGAACATCTACAATTGTTACCAAAATTACGAGTACTACACGCGCTACCTCAAATGTCCCAACTGGTATACTATTTAGTGATAGCTCTCCCCGATTTAGCTTGCCAACTTGGTCGATACATCTTTTTATTTTTGCATGCATGTTTCTAAATCCTATTTAGAAATAACTTTTTGATTATTTAAAATATCAAAGTCGATGTAGATAAATTATTGCAATATTTATAATGGATTGCTTGTTCCAAAAAATATCTCATTACCTTAATTTAGTTTGAAATATTTTACAGAACTATCAAGAAATTAAAGAAATTAAAATTTATTTGCTTAAAATTAAAATGTTTGGAAATTTAAACTAGTTATACAAATGAAAAGGTTTTGATGAATTTCCAGATGTATTTTTTTTTTGGATCTGGGCCTTAGAGCTCACAATTATGATTGATGGTACAATAGAAGGTGATTCCATAAATTATTATTCAAAGTAACCGATTTCTCAGTTAGAATAATAATAATAAAACTTGTTCGTTTTTACCATACCAGATAGGTTGAAAATTACAGAAAATTATATTTGATAATTCGTGATGAATTTGTTTAAAAAAATTAAAGACCATTAATGTATCATTCAGTCACATGTACAGCTTGTGATTGGTTGAATCATAAGTAAAGATTTGATACTAGCATTTGTAATAAAAATCAATCTTATTAGCCAAAGTGGGCTAAAAAGTTTTTTTTTTTTTTTTTTTGATGAAAAAATAAAAAATTTAGAAATTGAACAAAGTTGAAATTGATTTGATTTGATAATATCTTAAATTCACCTTTTTTTTTTTACTTTTTTTTTTATAGATTTCTTGAACTAATCAATTGAACAATCATTCTTAAAAAAACCATGACTTATTTGGTGAAAATCGAAAGTTTTTAAACAAAAAATCTTTAGAAAATTTACCAATCACTAAAAAAATAATCAAACTTACCAAACCCCTACCCCTACCCCTTCCCCTTCCCCCCCCCCCCAAAAAAATCTCCCTTTCAATGTTTAGAAATCAAATTTTCTCAAAATTAAAAAAATTTTTAAATTCACATTTTGCCATAAAACAACTTATCTCCCATCGATTAATTATTTTAATGTTAATCCAAATCTGAGTCCTTTTTTATTATTTTCAAACAATTCCTATAATAATTAATTTTCTATATCATTTGCTTTTTGAAAAAAAAAAATTAGCTCTATTTCTCAAAAATGATGTTTTTAATCATTGACCAAAAGTCAATAAGCTAACCTTTTTAAAATTCTTTAATTGAATATCGTTGTAATAACAGTTTTTGGTTAAAAGATGTTGAGGCAAGGGCTCTTTGAACAGTAACTATATTTATATAATTTCAGGTTCAGACATGATTAAAACTCAAAAAAGTCATTTTTTTAAAACTAAATTTGGAATCAAGCCTATCATACAAAAGAATTCCTTTTAAATCTTTTAGAGTTTTAAATAGTTTTCTTTTTCTTCGAGCAATAAGTCAGAGATTGTAATTATTCAAGTCAAGTCACATACTTCTATCCTTAAATCGATGAAAGGAGGATCATATGATTCCTTGAAATTTCAGAATGTTTTTGTACCAAATTTTCGCTTGCTAAACTTCTTTTTAAGTCGAAGAAAATAATCTCGTCAAAGTACGAGCTCAGGACCTAACCCAGGTTTAATATGATCAAGTTTTTGACGAAAACCAACACATCTAAAAAAAATTGGAGTTACTAATTATTAGAAGAAATGAAAATAAAAATTTCTACTAGCAATTTCATATTTTCTCGAAAAATTCTAATAATCAGGAATCCCAATTGAGGTCCCAAAAATATGACTAAAGCACATAAAATATGCCTTCAAAAATTTTGATTCATAAATTCAAATTTAACTAAAAAAAATAAAATAAAAAGCGGTAATTTACATCAAAAAATGCCTTAAATTCGGCAAATAAATCGTTCTAAATCGACATTATTAAGGATTTGTACAACCTAAAATATTGAAATGAAAATCAAAGTCTGTATGGCTTCATACCAGTAAAACAGCTTATTATACAAAATATGTTGAGCATTTGACAAGGCTTTGCATAAATCTTTAAAAAAAGGAATGGCTAATTAACTTTAGGTTCTGGGACTCAGAAAAAAAAGACAATTCATAAATGCGTTGCCAATTGCTTAAAATATTAAAGTAATTAAATCGCATGAATAAAAAGAATAAAACTTTTATACATAAAATTCGAAAGTGGGAACATTTTCTTCCCCATATTAAAATAGATTGATTCTTTTTGAATGTTTTCTCAAGTAAATGCAAAATTTTGAACTAATGTCGGGAAACGTCATCACCACCTGGGGCAGGCTTTTGATTTCCAGGTAATAGATCAGTCATATTCTGCATAACTCCAGATGATGTATTATATGGTCCAGACATATCGCCGACCATTATTTCCCCCGTGGAAGAAATATTTGATATTCCACCTGCTGCTGAAACACCATCTCTTGAGGAGTCGAAAAATATTTCATCCTCTGTTAAAAATAATGAAGAATGATCCCATGTTTGGGTAGATATGGCTTCTACTGGATGTATAGAAAGATGATCCTGATGATGATTATGATGGTGATGTGGTTGATGCATGAAATGATGATTTTCATTCTGATTGTTGGTATTACTATTATTTTTATTGTGATTACTACTACTGTTATTATGATTATCGTGTTGCTGTTGTTGTTGTTGTTGTTGTTGCAATTGTATTTGATGATGGTGATGTTGGAGAGCAAGGCTTTGGAATTGTATTGCTTGCTCATCTGCAAGAAAAATGCCTGATGGTGACATGTCAAACATTTGATCGGGTTGGTTTAGGTGTGGGTGCTTTTGTTGCTGAGATTTTAAATCAAGTCGTTGAGAAGTTTGATGTGAAGGTATTGGTGATACAGAATCTCGTTGAGAGTGTGAAGGCGCCGAAAATGAAGATATTGAGTCAAAGTTGCTATTGATTACATTTGCCATTGAATCAAATTTTGAAAAATCTGTCATTATTATATCTTCTTTCTTAGAGGAGGCAGGTGATAAAGAGAATTGTTTTTGGCTATTGTTAAAATTGTTACTGTTTCGATTTTGAATGTTCTCTGAATTTACAGAATTGTTTATTTTTTGTGATTCATTATTGTTGAACGTTACAAAATTTCCTGAAATGGGGGGGGCTGCATTTATTTGACTTGAACTGGTTGGGAGTCCGCTGTTCTTTCGTATCGCCCCGAATCCACCTGCGCTTCCAGCACTGCTATTGGAACCTACTCCTAACGGGCCCATGGACGTCCCCGGATTATCCAACCATTGGGCGGCTAATTTTAATGGTACAACAAATTCGATACCAGACTGCAAGCCACCACCATTAGCTATTTGCGCCAAATCTTCCAGCTCCTTTACTGAATCATTCAAATTGAAAATATTACTGCTAGTGCCCACGAACCTCAACTCTTCCAAAGTGTCATTAAAAAGCTTTTTCGCATTCTGTGAATGCTCCTGTGATCCATTCATTACAACCAATTCAAGCACAGCTGATTGAAAAAGACCATAAATTGAATATTGAAAATTTTTGAATGAATTCTTGTCGAGCTGACGCGTCACTTTAGCAATGTCAGTAATTGTACAGGCTGCGGTTAAACAAGTTTTAACCGGCCCTTGATGTAAAATTCCCATTTTTCCACTTTCACTTTGACGCTTAATATAAGGTTGATGAAGTAGAATCAGGCACGTATGAAAAAGAATGTTTAGGTGGCCTATGGATTATAAAGAATATTCGTTAGGTATAGAAAAATCTAAATTTCTCCTTATAACTCGTTTTATGTTTTGTCCATACCGGCAAAAGTAGTAAAGCTTGCCAGTTGAAAGATTGTCCTTCTATCAGTCGAAGGCAAGTATTGATATTGAAGATCTTCAGGCAAGTCTTGCAACCATTTAGCTAAAGCTCCACGTATCTGCCGCAGCATACTTTTAGGATCCATCGCATGATCAATCCAATTGCCGGTAGATGCTGTCGGCTGTGAGGAATAACCAAATTTCCAGATTTGCCCCAAAATTCTAGAAAGTTTTATGTAAGATACAAAGAAATTCCGGGTCAATCGATTTGCTGATGGAAGGGTCGGTAATGGCACATTGACGTTAATGTCATCAATCGTAAAAGGATTGCCAAGTACAAATGATAACCATCTATAATAAATCAAATGTTGATCGATTAAACTTTAAAACGGAATTTTACTAATCAAGATGAAAAAATATCAAAGGTCAGAGCATACCTGTCTACGCAATAGATACAATAAAACACTCTTCTTCTTTCTTCATCTTCTTCTGGTAATATTGTTGGCTCATTTTGAGCTAATCGCAGTGAATGAGACATTTGGACTAGGAATTCAGAGTGAGATTCTTGTTATTGATTGACTGAAAGGTGAGCAGGTTAATGGGATATATTAATTCTCAGAACACTCACCAGCCATTCCTAAATAAACCAAAGCAGTTTCAAAGCGTACTGTGCTAAGTTGGGCGTGTGCCAATAAAAACAATGCTTGACAAGTTTCTATTCTTGGTTTATCGTACATTGTGTCAAGCAATTTCTGAATTTTTTTCAAATTCATATGAATTTTAGTTTTAATAGGAAAAAGCAAAAAATTTGAGATTCAAGTAAAAATTTCAGGTTGTATACCTTTGCAGCGTCATAAAATACGCCACCTGGTTTCTCTTGGGTCTTTTGAATTGAGGGATCATCAGAAAATCTTGTAGCGGCAACGGCCAGAGTAGCGCTCACGATTAGTTGTGAAGGCTTTGACTTATCACGCCAATGGTCAATAAATTTTCTACGATCAAGGATCGGCAAATAGACATTGAATTGATTAAAAAAATCTTCAATTAATTGCCGACACAGCTCACGTGAAGGAGGTGCAGGAGAAACCGTGTTGGCTTTATTCGCAGTTTCACAAGTAGATACTTTTGAAGAGGAAGCATTAGGGTTAAAGGAGAATCTTGAGAAATTTGACATTTTATTGACGAGATCGACAACTGATTCTGGATAAGTATGGTTCAACAAAGCGCTCAAAGGGGATTTTCTGGACGCTTGATTTTCGAAATTTGAATATTCGTCATTTCCAAGTATTGGAAGATCTATAATGATTGAATTGTTGTGGGTAGAGGAGCTTTGGGTAGGATCTTGAATTTTTGTTGAATTATTTTCAGTGGAAAATGATGAATTCTCATTCAGATTTTTCAAAGAAGTTTTTTCCAGTATTTGGACTAAATCTTCCAAAGTTTTTTCGAGACGTGCGACATCCTGTCGAGTGGCGAGCTCATCCGTTGAGATTTTTTGTATTGTCTTTTCATCATTTGGTGATTTTCCAGTTGTTTTTTGATTTTCATGTTGTGTCTGTTGCTGCCGCTGAGGCAAAAATGGAAGCTGTTGCTGATTTTCAGCAGGAAAAAGATGAGGTTGGGAGCTAGTTTGTGAAAGTAAGGAATGTGATAATGATAAGTTTTTAGAGATATTATCAAGAACGGGATGTGATTGAGTGGAATCATTGATAGGGGAAGTCAAGCAGATTCGTTTAGCCGCTGGAGGGGAGTTACTATTTGGATTGGAAGGGTCGACATTATTTCCAAAAAAAGCGGTGTTACCCGAAGCCTTGAAGTGACTGTTGTTATTTGGAAATGACGACATATTAAGTCAAAGGAGAAAAGCTTTGAAGCAAAAAAAAAGGTTTTACTTTGAAGAATTAAAATTGTTAAATCATCAAAGTAGAAAATGGCAAAAACTCCACCAAGTTTATTACTTTTATATGGATATAATTAATACAAAGTAAGAAATGGGATTTTTAGAGTGGGAATCGATGAGCAAAACTTTTTAGTTGGTTTATTTAATATTTTAGACGAAAATTTTAGTGTAGTACAAAATCTTCCAGGTAAGTTGTAATCGTTAAACAGGCAGGGCTGTTGTAGCAGTCGAAATTTATTCGCTATCACTTATGAGTAACGTGGAGGGGAGGAGAAGGAGTGGGGGGTTTTTGTATGCAACTTTATTAGATATCGATTGTTTTAAATTTTATTCTTTAAGTCGAGAATAGAGAAAGTGTTTTTCTCTTATTACTGCGTTTTTGGCAAGAAACGAAACTGGGCGATAGATTTTCAAAATAATTCGTGGGAATCTGAAATTGTCACGAGTATTATTACCCATTGTCTGGATTTTTATCATCAGACTGATGTCAAGCATTATTTACAATAGAAACTTTCAGTGAACTGACGCACGACCAGGATTTTCGAAAAAAAAAAAAAAAAAAAAAAAAAAAAAAAAAACTTGAGTCTGATTGCTGATCTGCAAATTGCCTACAATTTGTTCATTGAAACGCGGAGCATGTTAAAAAGAGAAATAGTGAAAGTAAAAGGAATAAATACAGCTTAGCAAAAAATAAAATAAAAAAAAAAGTTGATCAGAAAGGATAAAGTAGAACAGCAGACCAATAACAGGGCGTGCATGCATCAGTAAATCCCAATCGGTTATTGGCATTAAAAATTGTGAAATGTTGGGAAGATAAAGCTGCATGCTATAACGTAATTTTAACATAGTATAATGATAAAATTATTATTCAAAAAAAAAAAATTTATTGGCAAAATATTTGCTCGAAAAAAACTTGATAAAGAAATTTTATGGTTGCACATATTTTTTTTTTTGAAAAAAATTTTTGTCTTGAAATAATACCGCCAAAAAAGTTGTTCAAGTTATTTGGTACCATGTTTATTTGTTGATGGAAGAAAACTGAATCTATCGAGAAATGATCTGTGTTATTTCACAGGTTAAAGCATTGAATAATCTTATCGTTTGTATTGCAATTACAAATAAAAAAATCTTTTTGCTGATTTGCACGCGTGTACATTTTTCCCACAATGTGGAAAAATCGGGACTGTATCAAAATTGATCATATGTTAATGGATGAACAAATTTTTGTAAAAAGCTAAAAAATCAATTCTAAGCAACGCAAGAGTCTAATTGTCAAGTTTAAAGAGCATTTTATAGAAGAAATGAAAACGCTCATCATAAAATATTATATTAAAACAATAGCGTTTTGGTAAATTATGAAATCTTAAATTCATATTAAAAGTTGATATATATATATATATATGAAGGTTGGATCTTTAATTAACATTGATTTTTAAGCCCCATAAATGATAAATGATAAATGATAAATGTTTCAGAAATTTTGATCAAATTTTTAAAAATATAAAGACTTGTTTTCTTAATGTAAAAAATTCTTTATTAATCATTTATTTATCTCTTCAGAATCTTAAACTTGAGAATAAAGAAAAAAAATTTTTCCCTTTACCAAATTTATTGGCTTATAATTATAATTAGAAACAAAAATATGCCAGTCTCACACGAAAATTCCAAAGGTAAGGATTTCAGTCGCAAAAGAAACTTAAAAGATTAATGAACAAATATATTTCTGAAAGCAGGACCACAGAAAAATTTCAATAAATGTATTGAACTTTGGTAAAGGTTTGATTTCCAAATCTCCTGAACTTTAATTTTGACTCCTTAAGAAAGATTTAAGTCGTCAATTTTTAAAGTTTTAACTTTATGCATGTTTAAAAAAGATGGACATTTAAGTCTGCCATTTTCCTTTGAAAGGACGGATTAAGAAAGAAATAGGTAAAACAAACAACATTCCACCAACTTTTTATTTGGCCAACAATTGTTTCTGCAATGCTACCTCATTAAAAATCACTGTTTGCATTTTTTTAAAATGTGAGCAATTGTCCGTAAAAATTACCCCAACACAATCCCCGATCTACACCGCTAGATCGGTCACTGGTTACATAGCCGATACTAGATTTGGGAATCTGTATTCTAGAGGGTATTTGAAAGTAAAAAATACAAACCCAAAGCAAAACAAACCAAACCAAACCAAACCAACAATTCAGAATAATCGATTGAAAATCATCTCTCAAACTTTAAATAAAATCTCTTTCTGGGTCTAGATCCTTAATTTATTATTATTAACAGAAAATATTGACTCATTCGCAAAGTTTTAAATCATTATGTTCAAAGCTATGGTTGAGTAACTGGGTAATTATTGTTTGATTTAATCATTTTCTTAAAAAATGAGGATTCAAAATCTTTGTATATTACAAATAATATCTAATTTAATTTTTCGAATAATCTATTACTAAACTGATACTTTTCACTTCTTAAATACAAACGAAAGATAAAGCTATCAAAATTTCAAGTTTTCAGCTTGGACCTTTAGATATCTTGAAAATCAGATTTTCGATTTGTTTATTTTCACAAGCTACCATTTTTCTGTAGTGAAATTAAGGAGATTGAAAAAAAAAAAAAAAAAAAAAAAAAAAAAAAAAACAAAGTTTCGAAAGATCTAAAAATTCTTATTTAAATTTTCTTTCCCATTTTAAATTTATCGTGATCCTTCAAGTTGCATATTTAGATAAGATATCAATCAATCCCGAATTAGTCAAAGTGTTGGCCAAACTAAATATATATATATATATATATATAAACAGTAACAGAAAATAAAAAAATCCCATTGTTATCACCCCACTTTAGTAAATTTGCATTAGAATAATATTTTCATAATTTCACTAAATAATAATGTATCACATAATTACCTTTCTTTAAAATCACACAAAATCTCCCATACAAATTTTTTCAACGAACACCCTGCCTCTTGATGCATGATCACACTAACCCACGGTCCTTGATTTTTACATAATCTTTCATGCACGCAGATTCACGGAAAAACTTCATAGTGGGGTGTACCGGGTGAATTAAATCTAGCCATTTACTCAAGCTACAAATCTTTTTTTTAATTGGGCTAATAATTTTGGTTAAACTTCAAAAGAAGTTATCTGCATAAGAACACAGCAGCTGAACGAAACAAAAATTGCCAAGCAGAGCCTCACGATGAATCCATACATTTTGTGAATCATTGAATTTATTATTAAATTTAAGTGTTTCTGGAAATCCCAAAAATACTTAAAATATTTAATGAATCTCAGTGATTATATTAAGCTTTCGTCTGCGTTGTATTATTCCCAAATGCTAAAGGAATTTTTTTTTGATTATTCTTGATCGGATTGGTCCCCCTTCCCCTCAATTGATTTATTGGGTCTTTTCAAAATAAATCACTCCTTGCAGCGACCCGATGCATTCAACTTGTGGAATATCTTACGAATTTTAAAAATAAATATTTTGACGTTTATACATTATCATGTGGAAGGTTTAGTGAACAGGTAAAATTTAAAAAAAAATGATTCTTTTATTAATTTACGAAGAACGCGTCAGTTTAAAGTGATCTAAAAATCAGATAATAAAAATGACGCATGCATGCCCAACTGCAGAATTTTTTGCGATATGGGATGAAATTGCAAATATAAAAAATATTAGTACAAAGAAAAAGGCTGAATTTTCGTATCAAGTTGGGCTTTACTAAAGTTATAAAGTCAGCCGATATAGAATCTTAAATTGCTTCAAAGGTGTTTGGTTTAGATTTTCGAGTGGTCGATGCTCCATACAGCATTGAAGCTTTGATTCTAAAATTAATAGAGGCGATTTTCTGCGAATCAACCCCTTTTTGAGAATGCACAATTAATAATGCCCTGCAACAGGCAACCGTGATCTTGGAGAAATTCAGATCAAAAAATTTTAGTCCAAGTCCTCGGGTGTCAATAATGAGTATCAGTGACAAAAACGCGGCCAATTTAAAAGGCAACAGTGGAATGTAAAAACAACTATTCTGACCTATTGCCTATTGTTGTTCGGAATAACTTTGCATTGGAGAATTTCTCAATTGTTTATGTTTATATTTATATTTATATATATATATATATACTTTTAACAAAAATAAACGTCTGCTTTTATAAAAATGTTCAAGTTAGGAAAACAATAATATTTCTTTCTTCACAATAATCCAAGCTATTTTTTTTATTGAAAAAATAACCCCCAAAGAAACAAGTAGACAACATTAAATCATTTTGAGTTTTTAACAAAAAAATAGATAATATGATTTTAAAATACTTTTTGTAAATCTTAATTGATTTTTTGTTGCTTGAAATAAACAGATTTATGATAATCGATTATAAAAAATTAATATACAAAAAATAACAAAAATTTTTATTATTTTTATTTTTAAAATACAAATAATAGATAATAAAAATTTTGATAAGATATTATTTGAAATATAAATTTAAATATTTTTCAAATATTTATGTTTGATATAAATTTTTTAGAAAAATTATTTAATTTTTTCATTCAACTTTTAAAATATTAATAATTATGACAAAATTGTGTAAAGAAAATATTTTATTCAATAATGTAAATAATAATGTTTAATTTCAAATTTTATTATATTTTGAATAATTTTAATATATTGAAAAAAAATATATTTTTAATATTTTGTTAAAACCTATATTATAAAATTAATGTATAAATATTAAAATAATTAAATAAAAAATAATTTGATAATTTAATTTATATTATTTTATATAGTTTATATATATGCATAAGAGTTAAGCTACATTCATCTATATTCATAAAACTAATATAAAAATTAATTTAAAATTAATTCATTAATATTACTTTCTTAAAATATTTTAACAATTAAAAAGTTATTGCTGGCTG
Organism: Geosiphon pyriformis; assembly: GCA_016748015.1. Lineage (NCBI taxonomy): Eukaryota > Fungi > Glomeromycota > Glomeromycetes > Archaeosporales > Geosiphonaceae > Geosiphon > Geosiphon pyriformis. Next base: position 931,764 of record JAAOMT010000003.1, on the reverse strand, counting down.
TTAAAAATTTTATAAATTAATAGTTTTTGTTTTAATGTTTAATATTTTATTAAAAATTAAAATAAGTTATGTAAAAACTGTTTTTTAATTGCTATTTGGCTTTTTTTTAACTTTAAAATAATTATTAAAAGCAATATAAAGTTTCTTTGTATAAAAGTTGTATTTTAAAATTTTTTGGTTGTTATAAATAAGATTGTTAATTTATTTATTTTATTAAAAATTTTGTTTTATTGAAAATACAGTTTAAATAATAGCAATTTTTGCAAAATTTGTTTGGTTTTTTTTTATTAAAAAACATGAAATTTTTTTAAGTTAGTATTTCTAAAAGCATTTTTATTCTTTTTTAATTTAATTGAATATATTGTTCTTTTAGATTTGATAATTGTTATAATATTAATAAAAGTTTGGTTAATTTTTATTGTTACAATATAATTGTAAATTAAAATATTTTAAAACCATTTAATCTAGTTTAAATTTTAAGTGTTTTTTTTTAAATTGATTAATTTTAATTTTAATTTTAATATTATTATGCTAAATTCTAAAATTAAAAGTTAATTTTATAAAATAATTACCATTTTTACTTTTCTAAATTTAATAATCAAAAATAAAACTAATATATTTGAAAATTAATAATTAAACAACTATAAAGTTATTAATTTTTAATAAAATAAAAAAATAAAAAAATCTTTTCATTAATTATAATTTACTTAAAAGATTTTTTTTTAATAAATTGTATTTATTTCAAGTATTAAAACTGTTATTCTATTATAAAATATATTTTTAAAAGAAATAAACTCTTTTTTTTATAAAACTTTTAAGTAATACTATTTTAAATTTAAAACTATTGGTTTTATAAAGATTTTAATAAATTTTTATAGATTTTACTTTATACTGTTTAAATTTTACTTAAACGGCTTGAAATTTGTTTAAACTATTTAAAATCTTACTCAAACTGTTTAAACTAATTGAATTTTTATTTAAACTGATTTAAATCTTTATTTTACATATCTTAAAATAATGTGTAATTTTAATATAATATTTAGTTATATTTGTAAGCTAATATAATAATTAATATAAAATTTTTAAATAATTAATGCTAAATTAATAATAAATATTAGAAATAATTTTATAATAATTTCTAATCTAGATTTTAATTAGTAACATATGTATATGTTTTATTAATATATATTAACTTAAAAGTTTTGTGAATTTTAATAAAACTATTATTTACTAATATAGTAAAAAAAAAGATTTTGTAAATTCTTAAAGTTTATAAAACTAAAAAAATATGTTAATTATATAATTCTTAATACAATTAGTTTAGTGTAATATAATTTTAATTAGTAAAAATAATTAATAACAAGTAGAAAATAAATAATTTATATATTATTTTAAGCATGTAAATATACTATAAAAATAGATGATAAAAATAAATAAATTTGCTTTTAATTTAAAAATTATAATTAAATATATTTTAAATTATTTTATTCTAATCAAATTTAAAGTTTACATATTTTTTAATTCTTTTTCTTTGCATTTTATTATGGTATAATTTTTAATAAATCTCATAATATTGCTATTAATTAATAAAAACTTGTGCAATATTTATTTAGTTATTTATGTAAAATAAAATAAAAAATAAAAAATTTAAATATGTTAATATATAATTATTAAGCTATATTACTTTTGTTTTATATTTAAGTTTACAAACCAGTTTGATTGTGCTTATTTTAATAATAATAATAATAATAATATAAAATTTTAATTTTGAAATTAATTTTAAACTTCTAAACAAATCTTCAAAATTAACTATCTTAAAATATAAAAAATAATCAAGCAATTTTGCCTTAAAAAATATAATTTCGAATTATGAAAATATTACATGATGTCTACTCTCGATTATAGACAAACAAACAAATTAGTTAATGGTTGTGCAAGCATGTGCAAATCATGTGCAATCACACACTTATCATTGAGAATTTTCCGTCACTTTATTCTTATTATCTTGAATCTGAAGTTCTACCGTGGTTCATCCAAAAAATTTTGGTTCAAAGTACTTCTACTTCGGTTTATGATAAAATTTCTTTGATTTTCCCATCTAACGCCTTCACCAAATTATGGACCAAGACGCAGTAGCACGTGAAGAAAAGCTTTTGGCTGCAAAGAAAAAGGTATGACTTTCTATGAATGTTATGTAAATGAATATTTTCCTTTTTGATCAGGTTGTAGCAAAATACATCAATATCAGTTGCTTATTTCATGAACTTATCTCGATATGATAGTTGAAAAAATATCAAAAGAAAAAAGCAGGTGGTATCGCTAATGTTTCTTCAGGTGACGCTACCTCAGCAACGCCTCCTCGAAGGACAAGTGCCGAGTTAGTTAACACTCCTTCCACCGAAGCCAACCTAAAAGTTAAAGCAAACGAGCAAGTTTCACTGACTAATAGATAAACTGAACAATCTTTTCGTACTCATGACAAAAATCTGTTCGATTTTATTAATCTTAGCATTTTGAATTCTTTAAAAGATCAAAGACTCAAGATGAAGAATATGCTGTGGTCGCAGCACTATCGGAAGAAACTTTGGATGTCCAGAGCAAAAATCTATCCGAGTAAGTCTCAACTTTAATGGAAAAAATCGTACGTCTAATCTAACAGTATTTTTTTTCAGAGAATCGACAATTGATGTAACTGGTGATTCATTGAATAATGAAAAAACTAATGTCAAGCTGGTAGAGGGTCATAAACCTATAGTTGAGCCTCATGGACAACAAAATATTATTTTACCAACAACCACCTTCATGGATGCGACAATTGCAGAAAAATCTGGGTCTCCAGCAACTGAGGAAACAGTTTCTTTTGAGGATTTAGCAAACTTATGTCGCACGCAACGACAAACCATCTCTGTACTTGTGGAAGAAAAGTCTGGATTAACAACAGAACTCGAAAAATACACCGCTATGGCCGATAGATTCAAGCGTAGCGAGGAACTTTTAGAAGAAGGACAATTACTGGTGGATGCTCTGCGACGACAGAATGCAGAGCTAGAAGAAAAGATTAGAACCGGCCAAGTTAGATTGAAAGAAGCAGGGGAAGAAACAGAAAGAGCTTTAGAAGATTTAAAATCCCAGGTGGTTACTTTAAATTTATGATTTTTTCTTATCAATTAAATATTTTATGTGATACTTTTATTTTTAGAAACAAAGGGCGGAAAAATTAGAGAAAGATAACAGTCAATTAACATCGCAATTGACCACAAAGGATTCGATTATTGAACAATTGACAGCAGAAAAAGCTAAAATCCGCTCAACATCTGGTGAAGTTGAAAGACTCAGCAAATCGCTTCAGGACAAAGAAGATCGTTGTGAAGCTTTAGAAATTGAATTGTCAAATATACGACACAAACTTGCAAATGCAGAGCAGCAGGTTTCTGACAAAGAAGAAAAGTTAGCCACCGCAGAACGTATCTCAAAAGAAACAAAAGAAAAATTTGAATCATTGAATGCCCAGATCACGTCGCTTACTGCCGAAAGTATCAAGCTTCAACAACAACTGGCTAATCTTACATATGAACACGAAACAAAATCTAAAGAAGCTGCTAACCATTACGAACAATTAACTTTTAAATCAAACATTGCACAGGAACTTCATATCGAACGTGAATCCCTTGCCCAAGAACTTCAATCACTTCAGGCAGAAAATACCAAATTATCTAAACGCATTAAGGATATTACAACGAAAATTGATGGCTTATCTTCAGAGAATCTTAACTTGATATCCCAGTTGACTGAACTTCGTGAAAAAAATGTCGAGATTAGTAATGAAAAGTTTGCTTTAGCTGAAGAAGTTGATCGTGAAAAAACCAGAGCGGTTCGATTTGAACAGGAATCCACAAAATATCGCAAACAATATGAAGAATTATATTCTCAACAACAACCTGGAAATGCCATTGATTCCACTTATGATCAATCATCTAGCTTAGCTCTTTATCAACAAGCATATTACTATGAGCAACAAAGGGCTCAAAATTTGGAATATCAGCTTTCCCAATACCAGGCGGCATATAACAATGAAACATCAGAAAAGCTTGACCTTGACGTGAAATCAGATGCTGTTCCCGCTCCTGTCCCATTATATTTTATTGAAAATCCTTCAATACCTCTTACCGCGTCATCTGTAACCCCAACGTTACGTCAATACCCTACATTCTCTATTGGAGGTGGCGCTGTTCAGGGCGGCACAGTTAGCAATAGCAAACTAGATTTTTCCAATTTACAAATGGAAGGTTGTGCCGGATGTATGGGTGAATTAATTATTGTTTAATGTAGGAATTCCGGGAAGATATTGAATAGCTTGATGGCTAGGTATTTATTCGGTCATTTCATGTAAAATATTTTATTTTGAAATTATATATAACAATACCAGTTTAGCATTGTTGAGGTTACGCAGTAATAGACAAGAAGGAATATGCCATGCTGTGCCATGGTATTCGATTTTTTCCTTGCATCGATCTCTATGGTCGATAATTTCCAAAGGAAATTACTTTGTCACACAATATAATAATATTTCAGACGATTACCTCGCCACGTTTAAAAATTTTGGCAGATTCGAGGTGTATACCTGAAGTTTGTTCCACTTAATCTTAATTTTCAAAATTCGTAAGGTCAGTTAGCTTCATTATCTTCAGCGTTCTGTAGCTTCAACTTTGTTTGCTTTGAGAAAGCAAATTAGTCCGAAAATTAAGCAATATACAGTACATTGTTGAGAACACTAGAGTTTTGGGATGTGACTTTAACATATGTGAACAAGTGGTAGCTTTTTTGCATTCTTAACATTTGAAATATGATTGCTCGTGTTAAAATTGTTTAATAGTTGAAGCGAATCTTGATAGGCCAATGAAAAAATTTTATTTCAACCAAGAAAATAAAGCTCGAGTGATCAAATGTATGGAAATCATCTATGCCAATACCTGCTAATCAGAATAAAAGTATTCCTTTATTGCGATTATGAAGTAATCTTCTGGAAGTTCCATGACAATTAAAAAGTTGTATAAAAAGCAAAAATTTTCAACCTTCAATTTGTAATACATGTACTCAGTGAAAATTATGTAAGAATTTGATAAAGACAATTTTATCCATTTACAATGTGAATTCCCCTTTTTAGGTGTTAAATTGTTCTGAGCTATTTTGAATCAACAAAAAGTGTCAACAAAAAGTGTCAACAAAAAGTTTTAATTAGGTATTCAAAAACTCCAAAATGAAAATTGGACACGAGGTAATTTAGAATGTGCTGTGAATAAATATTTGTTACAAGGGGGAAAAAGTCATTCACCGTTGTGGTACCAAAAAACTTGAACACACCCAGTTTATGAGGGTAAGCCGCACAAGGACTTTCCATACTCACATAAAAAGAACAGTTATTGAATCAGGAAATAGTATAATTCATTTCTTTCAAAATTTTCATGAAAATTAATTTTTAAAATATTTCTATGAATAGTATCACTTCGTTCAGATGGGTAATTGTCCTTTTGATCATAATAAAAGAAATTTATGGATATAACAGTTCTTACACCACGTTTACTCATACCGAAGCGGGCTATAAAGTTTATCCGTACGGCGGCTGGTTTACTCTTGAAGATACTATAGTTCTAAGAGTTACTCGCGATTTAAACGAAACTTGCTTTGTACCAGAAATTGATCTTCGACTAATATATTCCAATGGGACTGTTTACAACGTCAAAGTCGCGAAGAAATTTCCTGACTTCAACTTTTGTTATAATCTAATACAAAATTATCCGTTGAGAATCGATCAATTTGGAAAAAACCTTTTGTTTGTTTCATATTTGGATACGAAGGATTTTATATGGTTTATAAGAAAAGGCTTATTAATTAGCCTGAATGGTACTTCTATAGGGTAAATTTAATTCAAGTTTTTTTTATGATTTTTCACAAATTAATAAATTTTTCTATTAGGGAACCTTTAATCCTTTCACCGCCAACAAAGTCCCCCAATAATAATAACATCGGCTTATTTCAGCATTATGTCGGGAATATCGGTTTTCTTTTCACTAATACTTATGATGCTAATAACTCAATTGCATGGACACAAATATCTCAACCGTGAGCAGCAATTTCAGAAGCCAAAATCTGTATATTGTAAATTGCTAATTTTTCTATTAATAACTCTTCTCCTCTTTCGGCAGTAACAAAGTTCAAAATATTACGATAGGTCGAACTGGCAAATTTAACACAAATTCCAAAGATGTCATCCCATTCCCAACCTTGGATGGCTCTTTTGCCATTACTTTCACCACAAATCTCACACATACCCCGAAAAATTTGTCCGAGGTGGTGGACCCACAATGGAAAGCTCAGATTTCTTTTTTACGAGAAGATTCAAATGAATTTACACCACCGTACACTCTCTATGAAACTTCTTTGACAATCAACTCGCTTGAAATTCAGTATTGTACAAAATTTGATTTTAGACCTGGACACTCATGTATCTTGAAATTAGCTTCAGACAATACGGATCGGAACAATGCCACAAGTTGGCTTGAAGTTTCATTTCTTTCAACTGGAGCAACCCTAGGAGTAATTGAATTGGGAAAATTTTTGCAAGATGAACGGCCAGTCCTTGCCATACAATCTTTGACCTATGGTGGTTATATTTTCTTCTTGAGGAATCTTATTGGAAATGAAACCCAATGGAGTAATCATGTGTCTGGTATTATATGCAAGGACGATCGTAGTATATATGGCCAATTGAACATCCCGCCAGATGTTCCATTATTGACCACATTAGGATACTTTACCAACAATAGTATTTGGTTTTTATCAACTTCCACGAATACTAGTTGGACTATCGTATCAACTGAGCTTCCTAAGTTCAAAGAAGGTATTATATGACTTATATTGATCCACTTGCCGAATATGTCTAATAATAATCTTTCTTTTAGTGAATGACTATGCTAACCCAAAAATCGAAAAGACAGATCCAGCTATTGGGAGCTTTATCCAAAGAGGAGCTACAGAAATTTCGATCACTTATAGAGAAAACGTGGAGATTTCATATAACAATATTACCATATTCAGTTACGATGAAAACGGAGATAATTATCGACAATCCGTACAACCAGCAAGTTGTGACTTAAAAGGAACAAATATAATAATAGATGTGCTTGAAAGCACATTTAATATTCCAGGAAATACCTATTATGTTCAAGTGGATCCAGACTTTGTTCGCGATGCAATTTATAACGAACCTTTACCAGGAATCTCTGATAAGGTTTGGACTTTCACCGTAGGCAAGTGAAGCCAATACCTTACTCTTCGCTGATTTGGAATCACTTTGGTCAAAAGCTTATATTCATTTTTAACATTTAAACACTAGAAAACTCAACGAATGAAAAATTTGCATGTAAGATGAGAAAAATCATAAAAACCCATTTTGAAATATTTATTTATTTCGATTTTCTCAAATTTCGTTATCTTTCTTTTAGCCTCCGCGGTTGGTATAGTTATGCTCGACAATAAGGGGACAGAAATATATAAGAATTATGGAAAGTCTGAGCGACAAAACTTTTATGACCAAATGAAAAATGAACTTGCTGGGATGATACCTGTTGATTCTTCACATATATTTCCGACCTACGGAGATCAATATAAATCAGGCAAAAATAATATAATTTTATCCTTCAAAATCATTGCGGGGGACTCATCTCAAAGAAGTGTTCAAGAGATTGCGGATGATTTAAATGTCCTCATCAAAAATAAACATTTAACCGCAATCTCACTTGGGAATCAGACATCTTACTTGGATTCGGAGTATGGATTTAGTCTAACAAGTGGGTCTTCTCGCTCTCTTTTATTTTCGCAAGTTGAATTTAATAAATTAACAAATTTGTCATGACATATGTTTTATTTGTAACATTCTCGTAACTCATAGTGAATGTCTGGGAAAAATACAAACTTTTACTTATTGGTGCACTCATCGGCATATTGATCCTATGTGGAATTTATTTATTTGCTAGGCGCACCTACCCTGAGGTAAAATATAGTCAATATTTCATAAAAAAGCGTTTAAAAAGCTAAATTTTCAAGTTTGGCATTTTCTAGGGAGACAATTTGTCCCTCTTCAAGATGGTTATTATTATCGTAGACTTCGTATTTGATGTTCTTTTTATTAGACTCAATGGTAAAGATGTCCCCTGGTTGTATTGGCCTAGGTAAGTCTAGTAAAATGTAACTCAAAATTTTGAAGAAAATTAGAAAGCACTACTAATTTTTGGATTCAAATAACAGTGTTATCATCTTGATCATGGCGCTCTTGATCAATTTCTGCTTTGCCTGCACGATAATGATTAGAGAAATACATCATAATATTGGTAAAATTTTTGAATTAGGCACATCTAATGGGTTTTTGATTTTTTTTGAAACCTTTTGTTCTTTCATTCCACAGATTATCATGCTTGGTTTACTCGATACGGAAAAGTTGGGTCTTTTTTTACGCTGTTATCATTAGCAGATATCGATGCTCTCACAATTCCTGCTTCAAAATTTGCCGGATTAAACATCTTTAGTGCCGTTTATTTGGAAACAACAACCACTCTAATATTTTGGGGAACTGTGGCTCATCTGTTTATTGAAGATATTCCTCAATTTGTTATTCAGGTATATTTTCTTCAGCTTTTCGTATGTTTTAGTTAGTTATATAAATGTTTCTCTTATCCACTTTATTTGTTCTTCAGATTCTTTACCGACAAAACGTCATAACAAATGATATTGTACCGTTAGTTGCATTGACGTCCGGGGCCATTGTGTTGTTAATGAAATTGATTCAGAAAGTATTCACCTCGATTCAATACATCCGAATACCAAATCATCAAAAAGCTCCTTTATTCACTAGTGAAGACAAAAACGCTTCTTCTGTCGGTGAAAATGATAAATATAGTCGGGGAGACACACTTGATGGGACGACCTTTATTATGTCAGATGCAAGCACAGAAGTAGCTGATGAAGTTTTAACACCTGGAAATATGAGTAGCAAGAACAAAAATGTTGGACTTGAGCAAGGCTAAAGATTTCAATGCTTTAATTAACCAATTTCGTGCGTGATATCTTCCATTTTTTGCCCATTACCCTTATTAATATTTCACGATATCATTATTTTACTTGAAACCTTTTTAACCTTCGATATATATATAGCTTCATTTATTAAACTATTCAAAACTCATGTCTGTTTTTCACGAACCATCAGTCTTGATCCTATACATATGTCCGAAAATTTAAGTAAATTCTCAAACATTATAAGTTAGTTTGAATCTAGATAAAGCATTAATGAACAATCATGAAATAATTGAATCAAAGATGGATAGCGAAGTGATTTTTTTTAAAAATAGTTTCGAGCTACTTCTGGAAATAAGTTCTTCAGCTAATAAGAGATGGGAAGCTGTACTCAATGATGAGCTTCTTGACCAAAGATTTTCGTACAAGGACGAAGAAGCTTTAAAATTACGGATCTTTGAATTTGAGTAGTTTTATTAAAGATAGCTAATTTCTTCCAAAAAATTTGAATATACGTGTATCAAGTAATTTCTTGGAGAATTGAAATCTTGGTAATGTCCTTTAATGTACGGATGGACTGAATTAATCATCAATATTCAATTAGTGGTGCATATCACCTTTTTGCTCAATTCTTTGGAAACGGCTATGAAACCAGATAATAAGGATTTTATTAGGTTAAAACTGATAGAGTTTCAATTAAAAATGTATAAAAATAAGGGGGGGGGGTATTGATCAGATCAGATAATAAAAGCGATATACAGAAATTATGATATAAGTAGAATCGGGAAAAATTAATAATTAGGAAAAAATTAACTAACAAATGATAATGTAATTAGAAACTGAAAAAATGATTAATCAAAAGATAATACGTATTTGACCGAAAGAATTTATAAAATAATAATAAAGTTGAAAAATAAGAAATCTTTAATTTTTTTTAAAAATAATATTTTTGAAAAAATTTATAATTTATTATAATATAAAATTTATACCGTATATGACTGAAAATAAGAAACTTTTAATTTCAGAAAAATTTTGTAAAATAATAATAAGTTTGAAAAGTAAGAAACTTTTAATTGTTTTAGAAAATTTTTTATATAACTTATTAATACTAAACATAATATCTTTAATATTTAAATTTACTATTTTAATTTTTAATTCGTTAAAATGCATCTGAAATGATACATTAAAAAAAATAGGAAAGTAAATAAGAGATTTTTTTTCTGTATTACTATATAGGCGAAAAGATTCGAAAATAAGAAACTTTGCATTTTAGAGGACTTGATGATCACAAAAATAGGTTTCTTATTTTCGGTCATATACGGTAATGTAATTGGAAGAATGATTAATTGAAAATTTAATTAAGAATAGTAATAGTGTGATTAAAAAATAAGAATAAAAGATTTTTAATCTTAAAAAATAATTAAAAATTGCAAATAGTAGCAATAAGCATTTTGTAAACTTAATTTTTGGTCAAGATAATTAAACATAACAGATTTATTAAAAATAATTTAATAAATTTGAGCTTTTTTCATTGAGTTTTTTTTTAAAATAAATTACAATTAATTTGAAAAATAAAATTATTCAAATATGCTCATTAATATTTAAATTATCAAACTAAATATAGTTTTTGAATAAAAAATTATAAAACCAATACTAAGCTTAATAAAAATAATATTCAAATCATTAATATTTTACTATAAATTATTATTATTATTACTAAGTTTATTGTTTCAATAATAACTTTATTTTTAATATAATTTTTTTTTGCTTTACAAAATAAAATTCAACTTTTATTTAAATTTATAAAACTTGACATTTGATGCTCATGCTTTTTCTACATGTAACCGATCACCTAATATAATATAGAAAGCAAAATTTTTGAAATTAATATTATTTTGAAATTTTGAAATCTTTATATAATATATAATGATTTGGTTTTGATAATAATTTAATGCAAAAACAAATAGTAAATAATAATAATAGTAATATTAAAATAAATTACCAAAGTTTTAATTAAAAATAAAATAAAATAAATTAAGTATATAAAACAAAATAATAATAATTAGTATTGATTAGATTAAAAAATTATTGAAAAAATTATATATATATAATAATAATAATAATAATAATAATAAATTAATTGAAAGTAATTAACTGATAAAATAAATAATAATAATATAATAATAAAATTAAAACAAATTAAAACTTCTTGATGATTGTTTTTAAAAAATGCTTAAGCATCAACTTTTAAAAAACAAATTTTTAAATTTTGGTTTTTGTTTTTTCTTGAATAATTACAAATAATAATATTAAGTAGATTGTAACATGGCTTTTAAAAATTATATGTTTTTGTATATTGGGATCAAAAATAATTTGGTAATATTAAATTATGTGTATTCTAATGTAATTTTAGCATAAATAATAATATTATATTTTTTTGTATACATTTTTACTTTCAAGAATATGATTGTTTTTTTGAAAAATATAATAATAAAAATTCGAAAATTTTAATATGAACTTATTTTTGAAGTTAACGGTTTTAATGTAATTGCATAAAAAAATAAATAAATTTTAAAAATTTATAATAGAATTAAATTTGGGCCCAAGCATTTAAATTTTCTATTTTAAATTAATAAAAAAAAAGCTTTTTTTCATATTTTTAATAATTTTTAGTATTTTAATTTATATAAAACTTTTTGTAATTTGAATAATTAATGTTAAATAATTAAAAAATTAAAATCTTTTTTTAATCGTTTTAAAATAATATTTATGAATTAAATAATCTGATAAAGTAATATGAATATAAAATTTCAATAATAATACATAAAATATATTGTAAATTTTAAAATCTAATAAAATTGTAATTAATAAATTAATAAATTACTAAATTGTTTTAATAAATTTTAAATAATTTAAGTTCTTAAAATTTGATTAATTTGGTTTTTTGGCTTTTAATTTGTAAATAAAAAATTGCAGATAAGTAATTTTTGTTTCAAATAATTTGAATAACTGAGACGAGCACTTAAAAATATATTGTAAATCAAAGTTAAAAACAACTTATTAAAAAATTATGTAATTTTATTATATTTTGTAAAATCAATTGCAGTTTTTTGGACAGTAATTGGTTTATTGCAAGCCAAAAAAATGCTATTATAATAAGTTATTTAATTTTGTGAATGTTAAGAATTTTTAATAACTTAATTTTAGTGATTAACATTAAATTTTTTGGTTTTAAAAGTATTTAAAAATTATACGAATATTGATATAAAAGTCATTTTTAAGGCTATACAAATTTTAACAATATATATATTTAAAATATATTATATATAAATATAAGAAAGTTAATTTTAAGTTCAAAAAATTGAATCCAAAAATTTTTAGTTTTTCTAAATTATGATTTTAGTAAAATAGATTTTTTTAGTATATTTAAATATTAAAACTTTTAAATTACTAATTAATATATTTTTTGAAAAAAGTAGATTTTTATCCATTTTTTAATAGGATTATTTTGGCATATCTTTTTAAAATTTCAAATATTACAAAGTTTAAGATAATGCATAATCTAATTATTGTATTAAATTACATTTATAATTTGAGTTATTAATATAATAATAATTAAAATAGATTACATAATTAATACAAAACTTTAAAATATTAAATTTCATGATAAAATTATTAATTTTAATTTAATTTTTGGTGTTTATAAAAGTTTGCAAAATCAAAAAATATTCAACATCTTTAAAAATTACCAAAATAATATAATGACAATTTTTTGGAATTCATTTTAATAGAGAGTTTGCGCTACAATGATTTTCTTTGTAAATTTACCTGTAGCCACAAATTTGTGGCTTGTACAAAGAAATTTAAAACCGGAATTCTTTGTAGATCTCCTCTACAAGTAAGAGATTTTTGTTATCTAATTTTTTGCAATCTGTAGCCCAAAAGCTGACAAGGTATGTCTTACAATATGTCCAAACCTAAGAGAGATATTCTCGAACCTATTTTAAGACTGTGGACCATTTTTATTGTTAGTGAATAAGCATTCACTATACTAACTGATGGAATTCGGAAGTGTTCAACAAGTTGTTCTATCTGTGTTTTGTTGAATCTATAAGCCGTTGTCTTCAATATACTTTTCAAAACATTATTGTCACATTAATCATATAAAACTTTAATCTTCATACCGGAAAAATGCTACACACATTCCCTCATCAAGTGCATTTAGATCAAGTCTCGTATTGGGAATCAATGGACGTTCAGGTTCAAATATTGTCTTCATTATTATGGCCAGTTGCTGTTGACGCTTATGAAGTAGCAGAAGTGTAGCCATTCGCAGGCTGTCAAAAGTCAAGTTCTCGGACTCCATATGGTGAGATTTGATACGCGTTTGCATTAAAATTACGTGACATCACTAGCCAATTGCAGAAATAAATTTACAAGGAAAATCATTGTAGCGCAAACTCTGTTCTACAAGGAATTCCATTTGGGACTGCTAGGAGTAAATTTAGAAAGAAATCATTGTAGCGCAAACTCTCTAATATGATTAATTATAATATATATTTCAAAAATACATTTATTTTTAATCAAAATTTATATTTTTATTTATGACAAAAGTTGTGTATTCTTTGTTAAGTTTATAAAAAAAATATATATTTAATGCTTAAAAATGATGTTGATTTTTGATTTGATTATTGATGAAATAATCTTTTATTACATAATTCTAATTACTTCAATTAAATTAGAACTAATCTCAAAATAAAATGTCTTTATTTGCTAATTGTTAATAAAAATTGGCAATTACTAATCAAAAAAATTCAAAAATAACTGAATAGTAAAATGCAGTTTTTTTTTGATAACTTTTAATTTGAATTTGCAAAAAATAATTTTATTAAAAAATTATATTAAACTAATCAATCAACAGTTTTTTTATTTCAAAATAGATTAAAAACTCAAAATTTTTAAATTTTTAAAATATTTTTTTGATTGAAGTTGTATAATTGAGAAATATATGTAATTTGAAATTAAAATATTAATCGAAATTCGACAAAAAATCTTTGTTATAGATTATTTTTTTCTAATTATTTAAGATTGATATATTAATATTTAAATTAATTTTAATAATATATTTGTTTATAGTAAAATAAAAAATAAAATAAAATTTTGTAATTTACTGTTAATTAGCTAAAAAACATAAGCATATGTTATAAATTTATTATATTTTACAATAAATTATAGTTTCTAATTTTTTTACAAGAAATATTTTATAAATTGGCCTATAAACAATGTAAATTATAAAAAGATAATATCTTTTGATTTTTCAAAAATTATTTTGTGGAAAGTGAAACACTTTTTAAACTTTAAAAAGCAATAATTTTTTTTATCATGTATTTTAAATATACAATAGATAATTTTATTTTGTTGTAATAAATTTATGTTAAATTTTTAATTATTAAATTATAATACATAGTTAATTATATTGTTAAATAATGTTTTCATTTTAATTTTTTTAACAGCTAACAACGTTACAATTTAATATATAAGTAAAAAAATATAATTAAATTAAAAATATTTATTATGTTAAGTAAGATTAATAGCTATTTTTTTTAAAATAAAAATACACAATATTTATTTCATAAAATGTAAAATGCAAAACCATTAAAATGTAATAAATCCAAATAATTTTTAAGTTTATAGATAAAAAATATGACTAATATGGTAAGATGTAATAATTTCAAATTATTCTAAGACCAATAAATTATTTTTGTAATGTTTTTTTTTATGAATGCAATAAAATTTTTACTGTTTATTAAAAATTTAAAAAATAAATACGATTTTAGGATTTAAGTTTGCAAATAATAATTTTGTGCACAAAACATATTTAAAAATAATAACTCGTAATAAAAAGATTCAAAAGAACAATTATTACTATATTAACCAATGTGGGTAACATCTTATTATTTCTAGATATTATGTTTAACACCATTATTTCTAATAAGCTATTTCGGGTATATGTGTGAGGCCGGGGAAATCCAAGAAATTCGGACTAGTCAGACTGGGAATAGTCTAACTCTCAAAGGGCGGGTAATCCTATGAAGCTGCGATCATCCCATAGGAAAATCAGGTTCCAAGACTCGGAAATATTAAACGGTTTTAACAATCAACTGATAGTTAAGATATTTTGATGTTTAATATTGCAAGTAATTATTTCTTCAATCAACAAATTTACGAATCGTTATAAATTAATCCGGGGATACTGGTCACATTTTAGCGACTATCAAAGAAATCTTTTCAATTCCTTTTTTTACCTTGTTTTAAAATCTGGAATTATATTTGCCCTCATTAAAGATATTAAAAAGTATCACTATTTAAGATCTCAATCAAAAAAGATTCGCTTGGTCCCAGACCAATGCCGTCATATTTCGTTAGTGATTCTCCGATAACAAAGTGTCGTTTCAAATAATTACTTAAGGGAATCAAAAACGAGCTCAGAATTCGTGGGAATCCTTCATATAATCACATCTAGCCAATTTCTGACGAGATGATCAGCATAAGTCACTGTGACAAGTTTCAGGTCTTTCACCAGTTTTTGAAATTCCATAAAGCCGCAAATTCACAAGATTCCGTAGCAAAATTGATCACCTTTGCATTGTTTACCTGTAAATACGAAAGTTATCATGAATATATCGAGCAAAAAAGCTGTTATTTGTGTTGTTGAATTCTTTGATTCACATGAGAAATATGCTCTGGGTTTTTTATCGTTTATTGATCTTATTATTTGATGGCGTTTATATTTTTATCAAAATCATTTAGGAAATTCCCTCTTTGAAAATTATAATTTTATTAATATTCAATCCTTAAAAAATTTAGATCATTTTCATTGTAAATACCTTCCATTATTTCTTCATATTCTCTTCGAATTTAATTTTTTTTTTGAACTTTATGGTTCCGACATTTTCCAAAGCCGTCAGCTTTATATCAAAGATTCTGCTAGTGATTGTAGGTGTTGTCGTTGGTATCATATTTATCTTAAAGTTATTGAAAGACTGGCTAATAACGCGGGAAAACATATGGAGGATCAAGGATAGACGCCAACGTGAGTGAAATATTCGAATCTTAGGAATTGAACCTTTATTAAACGTCTAATAGTATTAATAATGCGTAGTAGCGGCGAAACTATTCACTCGAGATACAGCATATGGCAGTCATAAAACACTCAAAATTGAAGATAAAATCTTTCACTACTTTGAAGCTGGTGATATCAATGGGCCTTTGGTCTTGTTCCTGCATGGCTTCCCACAGGTATTCTTTATAGAGTTTCCCATTCATTCGATCTGGGAGATTTTCTCTCCAATGCTATGGATTAAGAATGAACCTAACTTTGAATTTTCTCCGCATGAAGTTTTGGTACGCATGGCGGCATACTCTAGAAGGATTGAAAGATTTGAAGTTCCATCTTGTGGCAATAGATATGGTCAATAGATTATTTCATGATTTGCTTTGCCGATAATATTAAATATCATTCTTTCATTTTATGCTAACTGCCTTATTTTTATTTTTAACAGCGAGGATATGGTGGCAGCTTTAAATCAACCCAAGTAAATGCATACTCATCTGAGAACCTTTTGAGCGATATTCGTACTTTTATTCATGAATTGTCATATAATGGACGTGCGGCATGTGTCGTGGCTCATGATTGGTGAGTCAACGAATAACCTTTTTTATTCCATCTAATTTCTGTTTTAATTTAATTTGAATTTCAGGGGTGGTGTTTTGGCATGGCAAGCTGCCGCGCAAAGTTGGGAGTGGGAACAAGATGCCAATAGAGCGGGATATATTGACCGACTTGTCATTATAAACGCACCTCACATGGCCGTATTGAACGATAATATATTACGGTCATTAAAAGATGTATTTCATGTTCGTACCTGTTTATCATTATTTCGGAATCCTCAGCAAACTCTGAGACAGTCCGTCGCGAAACTATTACCACTATTCAATCAACTGAGGAAAAGTTCGTATATCGGACTTATTCAATTACCATCTCCGATAGCCGAAAGCTTATTTTGTATAAAAGATCTGGGCTTCTTGGATATGGCATTTCGAAACATGCCCGAAGAATTTCTAACGAAGGAAGATATAGAATTATTTAAAGCGGCTTTTATGGTAGATGGTGGCGCAGCTATAACTGGCGCATTAAATTATTATCGAAGTGGGGCAGGAACAGGCTATTATCAAGATCAGAAGATTCGGGGATTAAAACAAGTAGGCTACATTGGAATTCCTACTTTAGTAATTTGGGTAAGCATTTGAATTCACTCAGAAATCGATAATGTGCGAAATTTTTTTTCAAATGTAATATTAATATTTTTCCCCTAATTTCAGGGAGAACAGGATATTTCTTTGGATGTAACACTCTGTTTAGAAAATCTTGAAAAATATGTTTCAAATTTATCAATTGCACGTAGAAATGGAGGACATTATATTGCAGAAGAGCAACCTGAGATGGTTGTAAATCTGATTCGACAGTTCATCACTAAAAGTGGGAATCTTCATAGTCTTGATCTTGACTTACATAATTAGTTTATGGAATGAGCAGTTTTAAAAGAAAGTAAAGACAATCAAATTTTTTTGGTGAAGCCCCAACAAAACTCAGTAACAAAAGAATAGAATAAATTAAATGGGATGTTCAGAACAATTTAAAAAATATTATAATGCTGACTAGTTCATCCAAATTTACATTTAGATTTATCAATATACACCTGAGCTATATTAATATTTGGAATCGTATTTAAAAGTTCAGTCCAACACAAATTTCCAGTTCGTTTTAATAAAATCGATCTGAAATCTATAGAATGCAATTCATTTTGAAAATAAAATATCCAAAGGCTAAGTTTTTTCATGAGCAATTGGGAATGTAAAGCTATTTTTCAAAGATTTTATACTACAAAAAGGTTTGCTTGTTTCATCAGAAGCTTTAAAAAATATGCTCTCAGAAGTTCATTACTGCGATCAAGTTTTTCGATTGAAATGAAATTAAATAAAAGCTAAGAAAAAAAGTATTACATAATTAACATATTGAAATACACAGATATAGAGTTTCTCATCTAGATCAATATAAATTTTTATATAAAAAAAAAAAAAATAAGTCGAAAAAATAACGACCTTTGGTGGTGAGAAAAATTTGATCATTGCCGCTTTCAAGTTCAGTTGAAATTTTTGATAAGAAAGTTATGACTCCAAACATTAAAAAGTAAATAGTATTTCAGTTAAAGATTAAAGCTGTAGGGGTTTTTATTTTCGCCTTATAACATTTCTTTAGTTTACTTGATTGCCTCGATTTACAATGATCAGCCTAATATTTTCAACGATTAATCACAATAGAATATTTTTGTTGGGTACCTATAAAAAAAAGGGCAAATTTCAACTTAATCTCTTATCTTATTTCTAAAATACTGAACCCATTAAATATGAACTCAAAAAAAGGGTGGTTGATTATCAAAATAGTTCTTTTGATTACGGGAATTATGGTAATAATAGCAAATATATTGAGCTTTATTTTAAAAGAACCAATAGACATTGTCCAAAACAGGAAAGAAAAGAACAGTATTTCCAAGGAAAAGCTTAAACGACATTTAAACTCATTTACTCAACATATCAAACGGAGGAATTTTTCGAATAAAATTGCAATGGATGATGGACAACCTTTTCACGCTTATAACTCATCAGTATCACCACCCAAAATCCCGGTAAATGTTAACGAAACCTTTTTCTTAGCCCAAATGGCTCGTTATGCCAATATGGGTTATTGTTACTCTTCCGCTCCGGGTAGCATAGGCTCTAAAAAAAAAAACGGTATTATTACGAAGCTTCATTGATTTTCATTGACTTTATTTGATTCAATCATTAAAATTTCGTTATCGATTTTGAAGCCAATTTTCTTCTTGATCTTAAAAGCCGAAACTTAATCATATATTTTATTGGTCCTGAGATGCAAGAATCGATTGCTAGTTTAATGCAGCTTAGTAAATATCAAAAAGTGGAGGGTGCGCTTGTGGAATACGGATGGTACTCTGATGTGCAGAATTTTATGTTACCGATTGCTCAAAGATTAAGCAAAGCCATTGAAACTTTGGAAACGGGAGATATTAAAATTTATTTCACTGGACATGGAATCGGAGGAGGTATTTGAAAATTCAAAGTAAATTTTATCTTGTCTTTTAGATTCCATCATTTAATTTAAACTTTCTTTTGAAAATTTAACTATCTACTTAAAAGTCTACGCAGTTTTGGCAGCAATTTTCCTGAAAGAAGCCTTTCTTTCATATTCTTCCGAAGAAACAAATAATCTTTTAAACTTTGATTTTGTCGCAGTTAGCTTTGGTCAACCAAGGCTCGGAAACACCGTTTTTGCAGACTATATTAATCGTAGCTTGCCGGTCTACCGTGTTACACATTCAAATGATTTTATTCCAAATTTTATGCCCCTGTTGCCGAAGAATTATCGTTTCAAACATCACGAAAGGGAGATTTGGATTGTGCCCAAGGACTGTGAATGTCCGAGACAAGATTTTGATCGATTTGAATTAGGATATGATGTGTTTCAGTGCTTTGGTTACTTGCCAAATGCCATTGATAAAGTTGGGGAAAATATGGTATGTTAGGTCAAAACTATTCGAATGTTTGAATTCATGCGATGACTTGATTAATTCAATTTTCATTTTCCAGGAATGTAACTCTGGGACTGATGGTAAAGGAACATCAGTGCATTTTGGGCCTTATTTTGATACCACATTCAAAGATTGTCGTGAATTTTTGCCTTCGATGAATTAATAAGTTTGAAATTTTTCTTGATAACTCAATTTATGGTTTTGAGGAGATTAATCAAATCAAAAAACGTATTTTTGCACAGATGATTCCGAATTTTCTTGATTAAATCTGATTTTATCGTTTGAGACACTATGCTTGATACCACATCAATTAGAAATGATGCTGGAATTTTTTAACTTGCAATAGACTGATTTATTTTAAACCTTTTTTATACTGATATTGGTTCTTGAAATAGAGCAAGCATGCTTATCTCCCACTATTTTTGATGATAAGAAGTTTCCTTTTATTATAGGGATATAACAGGTTTAACACTAATTTTGAATAATTCAAGATTGGGAAGGAATATTTTATATGAAATTTTTTATTCCACAGAGGTTCTAATTTTTATTTGGGAAGTAAAATAAATTTGTGTTAAATTTGAACTTTCTTAAGGGTAATTTAAATATTCATCATTTTCTTAATTGTCCTAAAAGAATAGTTTGCAAGAAAATTCCTCTAAAAATATATTAAAGAGGATTGGAAATTTTTAATGTAAAAAATCCAATAATGGAGTGTATAACAACGCCCTATTCAAAATTGGACACAAAAATTCTCGATTTATACAGCAAATAAAAAATTATATCTAATTAATAATTTGTCAGCCCTCGAGAATAGAGGTATCGAATTTCCCCCATTCCTTCTTTAGCGCAATTTTAAGTTTGACCACAGACTTCAGAAAGACTTTATGCTTTTGGATATTGTACTTCATTCAACAGCTTCCAAATATTCTTAATTGAATTCAGGTCTGACGAATTCGCCGACCAGTGATTTTATTTTCCGTTAACAATTTCTTGATCTTTCCCGCAGTATGACTCGGCGCATTATTTTACAGTTAACAACTTAATTACGATCTGAAACGGGAACAAGTTGACTCTTAAAAATTTCAAGGTAACTATTTACATTTAATTTTATTCACCAATTTTTTTTGTGTTTCTGAGATGTAAGATTTTTTTGCTCCGATACATGAATGAAGTCCGGAGTTGCAGGGTACATTTGCAGTAGTTGACAGAGCTAAATTGTTGTCAATTTCTTGAAGTGATGCATATCGTTTTACACAATAGTAAATCTTTTTTGTGGTGCTAAGAATTTGTGTCCTTTCCAAAACGTGGTAAATTTGACTTTTTATTATTCTTTGTTTGGTATTTGTCAATAAAGCGCCATATTGTCGTGAGGCTTACGTTCAAGAATTTTTCCCTTTATAAATTTCATTTAACTGTGTACGAGTGGGTGTTATTTTTTTATACAACAATATTATAATATTGAAGAGTTATAAAAAGTGACCACGCATGGATACTGTATATGTATAAAATAATCGTATCAAGGTTTTAAATAATAACACTTTCAATAGATTCTTTTTCATTTTATGCTCTACTTTATCATTTTGGATTGTTGAATAGTATTTGAAGACTTCTAACCCGGTATACTTTACAAGAAATTGCAATTATTTTTTATCGCTTAACTGAAACTTGTTTTATTTTTTTCATAAAAAACCTAATCCTACGAGAACATTTTTAGGACAGTTGCTCGTAATTATTTGTCTCGGAAAATGGTAAATTAAAGAAATTATGTTTTAACAATCTAGGGTTTCACGATTGATATTTGGAAAATAATAATGATAGAACAAAGTATTAAAGCATTTTTAAGGAATTCATAAAAATGGGTATTGTATTACCTTGAGAATTAAAGTTTTTATTTTTTTTATTCATATTAATGAATTCAAATAATTTTTTTCTAATTTCAAGATTTTGAAAGAATTTCTATTTAATATATGAAGAGCTTTGATATTTTGGATTGAATCTTCTCAAGAAATAAGTTTTAAAAAATTTTATTGATTATATATTTGTTATTTTGTTACTTTGTGAGAATCGTTTCATACATGTATTAAGATAAAACTTTTTTCGATTATAGATTATTGAAAATTCAGTCTGTTTCCCATTTTTCAAGAAATCCTCAAATTTAAAGGAGAAAATTATGTTCTATTAAACCTGCTAAAATAATTGATAGTTAATTTCAAATAAGTGGTTTTTTGTTGGACATTTAATAGTGAAACAAGTAAATCGAAAAGAATAATTTCAAATAATATATGTATTTGTAATTCAAAATACCTGGCAAAAGCAAAATTTAAATCATTAAAGTTTCAAGTTTTAATATTCTAATTACTGTTCGCTACTATATTTAATTAATTAATTAATTACTACCCTGACATTTAAAATAATTTCAAAGTTAACCAATTCGGCTATCACTGAGAATACTCAATTTTGCTAGCTTAATTTTTTCAAAAAATTATTTGCAGAAATCCTTCGTTTAGTCTAAGAATATTATGAAGCAAATTTTTCGAAACTATGAAGGAATATGAATCAAAAATTAATGCAAATTTTCTTTATTTTTGTATTAATTTAATGGAATTTAAAGCTTTCAAATGCAAGTATTACAAATCTTTTAAAATTTAAATTATTTTATTGGCCAAAGTGTACTTTGGCAATTCATAAATGCTGCAAGTGACAGGTTACAAACATATCACAATGCCTACCATGATGCATTAACTGCTGGCTTTTTCTAAAGTTTAGTGGTTCTTGAATATTTGTATTTGATATTCTAACATCCCGAAAAGGAAAAATAAATTTAAAATATCATTTCACAGCAATAAGCTTGGTACAACAAGGGATTTCTTACATTTGAATATCAACGAACAAACTTTCAACACAGTTCTTTCCCAAAAGCTTTGTTCAAGTAATTACCTTTAATAATCTTGTACAATTCTTCTATCCTTTATTTTTTATTTTTTTATTTTTTTACGTTTTCCAAATCTTGATTCTTTTACAGAATTCCTTCCTTCCTTTATTCATTCTTTCGTTCTTCCTTCCCTTTTATCTAATTCTTATTCCTAAACTCTCTTCCTCTTCTCTCTTCCTCTTCTCTCTTTATCCCTAATATTTAATTATCTTGTAAAGTCTGTGACAAAACTTGAAAATTTATATTACACTGGGTAATATTCAACATCTCGTATTGACTTTTAGTTTTCTTTCTAGTCTTTAAAATATATCAACTCTATTTTCTGGTGACCGATATATTTCTTTCGAAAGGCTTCTCTTGTTTAAAGGAATCTAAATTTATACAATTCAAAATTGAACGTCAACTTTTCCTCAAAAATTTTTGGACATTAAAACGCGTCTAACCCAATTGCTTGCCATCTTTTTTTTTCAACTCACTAACCACCAACAAATAAACAACTCTACCCATTTCACTATCCACCAAAAGATAGTATTATGTCCCTTTTCAAAAAACTCAAAACTCAATATCAAATTTGGAAAATTAACAAGTATACAAAACGTCGTAATCCCATGGGTTCAGAATCTTCAATTACGACAGATAACGAATTTTATCATAAATATCAAGGTACCGGAGCTTCACGCAAGTCAAGTCAAAAAGGAGCAACTATTTCTGAAACTCTGCAAGCCCATATAAAGCGAAATACATGCGGTGGCAGTTCTAGTGGTAGTTTTAAAAGCAATAAATTAGTTAAAAAAAGCATTAATGGGAATAAAACGAAGAAAGGAGAAAGGCAAGGAGAGAGGGCGGTCAGGTGTAGTGAAATTTATAATAGCATGTGTTAGAAAAAAAATATTCAGACTTTTCAAACTTCAATGAAACTAATGATTTTAGCTTATAGATAGATACTAAAGGCTTTCCCTATTTTGAGAGATCATGATTATTATCATAATTGGGACCCCATGATTTTTTTCCCAAAGTATTTCAATATCAGGCTCATATTCTTTTTATTTTCAACATTTAATTAAACATAATTTTGTATATAGTTCAGCTTATTATTATCCAGAGATGCAAAAGAGTATACATTTGCCTCAAACTAGACTTTCCATTTTAAACAGCATTTATCATAAAACGAATATTTTGAAAATATTTAATCTTTAGGCAGCGCCTTTAATTTAAAAATAGGAAAAAAAATTTATTAGCTTGATACACAGGTCTCATTATTTAATGAAGAAAATTTTATGTTGGGGCAAAAACTTTGACCACTTCCTATAAATATAAGTAAATCAAGGAAAAAAAGTCTCAGAATTTGTGGTGGCTTTAACTAACAAGTACACTGAATTAAGAATTCGAAACCTAAAACTTTATATCTCTTCAGCATCGAATACTAATAGATAAAATCTTATCTTCGACGTTTTAAAATTGCTGGTTAAAATTCCTGATTAAAAGATTTTTCTTTTTTGAGGGGCAAAAAATTTTATCAAACAACATTTCATTGCTATATCAAACATGAGGCTGGGCAAAAATGTTCATTGTTGATGCCTGAGTTTTATGTACATATTTGGTGATCTTTCTTTTTAGGATTTTCAATGGATCAAAAGGCAATGTTTGATAAAAATATCTTTTTGGATTTCAAATCAATATTTGAATCAAGTTAGGCTATAATTCTATAAAGGAAGTAAAAAATCAACCTTATAAAACAAGTTATTTCCATTTAAACGAGATATTCAAAAAAAAAAATTCCATAACAAAAGATGGCGAAATTTATTTTAATTGTATTTCTTTTCCTCTCTTTGGCATTTAGTCTTGATGCACGAAGACAAAAGACAAAAAAATTTGTTATACCCAATCTTTTAACCCTTGAACAACTGGTGACTGCCATTCCAGCAAGTGCAAGTTGCCCAACACCTGATAAAAACTACGCGGATGAATGCCGAACAGCATCCCAAGCTTTGCCTTTCATTAATAAATCTTTTCAAGATTATAATATTACCACGAGAGGTTTAAAGGCAACTGTGCTTTCCCTTATTTCAGTCGAATCTGGCGGTTTGAAGTTCCGAATTCATCATTTTCCAGCCCCAAACCCTGGTCAAGGAAGTAATTTATCATATATCTTTTTAGATTTAATCCTTGATGAT
This sequence comes from Geosiphon pyriformis, assembly GCA_016748015.1. Lineage (NCBI taxonomy): Eukaryota > Fungi > Glomeromycota > Glomeromycetes > Archaeosporales > Geosiphonaceae > Geosiphon > Geosiphon pyriformis. The sequence continues at coordinate 906,925 of JAAOMT010000003.1, read as the reverse complement.
TTAAAAGATCATTCCTAAACTGAAATTTCAATATTTTTTATATTATTTTGTAGCCTTTAATCAAATGAACTTTCCATTCATTGACGAGTACGTACAATATATCGCAAAGACAGATCAAGAAATTGCCTCAAAATACCAGGATCTTAAATCAAAATATGGTGCAGGCTATGCGAACAATGACCAAGCAAAAAATGATATATTGGCTCTCGTATTACCTGATAAATATGCTTTTGCCAGCGCTACATGGTTCTTACGTACAAAATGTTCTTTTAATGTTATTAATTCTTTGGAAAATGGAACTGGGGATGTCGGCAAACAAGCCTATAAAATTTACCTAACCGATTGTATTGGAACCTCGGTTACAGATCAACGACTTCAAGCCTATGATCGTGCTATTTCTGCTTTCTTGGTTTGAAAAAGTATAGTATAAATTTAATAGAAAGATTGTGTTTAAACCTTTATATAATGGGTGATTTTTAGATTTAATTATTTATCAAAGCAATCTATACATGTATATCAAATATGAATATAAATCGATTCTGATTGGTCAATATGATGACAATTTCTTTGCATTGCAGAAAAAAGGTTGTATTACATCCGACATAGTGTACCCCTTATTGTCATGTAGCTCAGATTAATCTTAATTTAAATATACAACCCAACAATGAGAGTTCGGTACAGGTTCAGCCTCAATGCATTTTTTAAAAAATATTCAAAATGAATGATTAAAAAACTCACCAAACGAGATTTAGAATATGCAACGGATGCAAGCAATCAAGGATACATTATCGCTGGTGCAAACCCTGCCATAGTAAAAAATTTCAATCACGCTTTTGTGAATGAAGTAGCGTGAATAAAGAAATCGATAATTTCATCAAAGAATCTCAGCTAAATACTACCAGGCCAAAAGAATGTTTCAGATAGATTCCCAAAGATAAATTTAAAAATATCGAGCATATTGTCACCACTTATTTTTGGTATTACTTTTTCGGCAACATTAATTGATGGCTTTGGTATGGACCGCAGAATTGCAACGAAACATATCACTCCAAAAATCTATGAAAACTATTTTGAAAAGTTTTTCCCTCAATCAAAGCATCGAAAGTGTATTGCGTGAAGTAAATTTTCAACACTATATATATCACGTAAGATGTCCAAGTTTTTAACCAATTGATCATTTTCAAAGCCCAACATGTATCTTCTCTCTCTCTCTCACAGCCTTCTATTGATGTTTATGGCTATAAGAAAGGGTCCCAGACAAGAGAATATCTAATTGTAGCTGCTTTTCATGAAAAAGGCAATTTGAAAATCTACTTGAGTCAATACTTCTCGAAGTTAAATTGGGAAGTAAAACTTAATCTTTTGGTCTGTATTGGCCTAGAGCTTCAAATATTGTATGAAGTGGGACTAACTCTAGGAATAATGACTTGGGCTTCTCTTATTACCCTCGATGAACGAGTTTTCAGCGTTGGATCCTTGAGGTGGCAAATGGCTTTGCCGAAAAATTTGATTTTTACGCATCCAGAACAAGATGTGACTCTTCAGACGGGATACACTTAAATTTAGTTTTTTTTTCATTTCATTTTCACTAACATTTAATTCTAAAATTTGGTAATATCTCAAATCTTAAACTTACATATTATTAAATTAATAAAACTGGTTGTTTTTGCTTATTATTAAAAAAATTTAAGCTTTAATGAATATTTTATCTTTTGTATGAAAATCTCCAAGGTTAATATATCCAAATTTTATTATATCACAATATAGTCTCAATGAATAAAACAAGAGTTTTATTTGTACAACCTTCATATCAAAAACGCTGTGAGCTTCCCCAGAATTCATGCCTAAAAAATGACATGAGAAAAGAGAATATTTTGACCATCTTGAGAAATATTCAATGCTTCGGTGGCACAAGAATTTCTTAAAAGCATTTTGTATTGAAACAGTTGAGAAAAAAAACTCATCTGGTTCGATGTTTTACTGGAAATTAGATAAATTTAATTTTGCTTTCAAAACAAATACAGCCACACTTTCTTTAAATTCTTTTAAAGGAAAGTGATCGTTACCTTTTTCATTTCTCGATGCTCAACCGGGTGATTTGATTCAAGCTACTCTAAATGAAGCATGCTTCAATTGACTGGCAAAATACTTCTCAATTAGGGCTTTGAATTGGGAGATTCTAACAGTTAAATCAAAATTAAGGTTCTCCTTCGAACAGTAAATTCTGTCCTAATTATAGGGATATCAAACAGGGGCATTTGTTAATTCCAGAAAGAACATTATTGATCAGGTGTAGTGACCATAGTAAAACTCCTTTTCATTCCGATTGGTTAATCCAAACTTCCCTAAATGAAAAGTCAACATGCAGAAATGTCACGAATATTGAGATTGAAATTACTTTTCTTCAATAAATTGGAAGCGAAACTTATTCCTAAATAGTACTTAGCCCCGAAAAATTATAATACTTTAAGTTCAAAGAATCTCATAAAAGTTACTAACGACAAACTAAAGTTGAGAGCCTAAGGCCTCACTTATCTTGAAAATATTCAGATAATAACAAAGTTCTTCAATTTTTCATTGAACTCCCTCTTTAAATAGCGCAACATGATGGAAATTTTTTTTAAAATTATGTTTATGATGCATGTATTTCTCCGAATAATTGAAAAGAACACATCCACTCGCCCTCACCTTTTTATTTTCTCCAACATCTTCATCCCATTTTGAATGAAGCTTGTGATCGCGAGTTAAAGTTACGGAAGATATTAGGTTGCTTCTTCCCTCTTGTTTCCATTCTAAATATCTTTGAATTTATTAAGCTATTGGCATCAAAAAATTGGTTGCAACCAACCTAAACTAAAAAGACAAAGTTTTATTAAGAGAGGCAAGAACCGAAAGGGTGAAATAAAAAGACATTATTCATTTTATATAACTATTTTGTTTGCTCGATGGACCAAAAAAAAATTTGACCATTACTGTTATAAGCATTTTTTTTTGCGCAAAAACTCATAAAAAAACTTTTTTATTGAATATTAGGATTGAACGCACTTTAATGCTTCTTGTCTTCACAAAAAACTTCTTGATATTCCATAATTATAAAAGCCTTGGCCTTGTATTATTTTTTGCGCAGTTTTCTCATTCTCTCCAGCTCCATTTCCTTGGCATGAATCCATTTTTCGCAGCTAATTAGTTTGTCTATTACTAAAAAATTACTGAGGAATTAACCTTGCGCCCAAATCCTCCAACATTTCCAGTTCTTCATTAGAAAAAACCGATTCACCGATTTTCAGCTAAATATATTAACGGCGAAATGGAAAAAGATATTCCTGATGATAACATTAATAAACCAGTCAACAAGTCGGAAAATAAAGACAGTAGAAATGGTAAGGTATGACAGAAAAGAAAAGTGCACCCAAACAAATAATTTTTATAAAAGTTAGATTTATTTGGCGATTTTTATGTGCGGCGACTCTCCTTTTAATTTAACTCTGTTAGTTGGCGTCATAAAGTGAACACGTGTCTTTGTCAAAAAAACAACAATGACACCTATTGATATATTAACATAACTTCTTTTTCCTGCTACTAATCTCTTCTGCTTCCTTATTCCCTCTCTCTCATTCACGTTAAATCTACCTTTTGCCGCATTTGCTTTTCATTTTTACTTAATGGAAGATTCGCGAAATATCGACACGCTAGCATTTAAGGTTCAGTTTGATGGTAAATCAAAAAATTTATATATTTATTTCACCCTATTTTGATTTTCCTCGAAATTATTAGTGTTAAACTAGAAGTCATTCGTTTACCAGAATTCTTTCGCAAAAAAAAATCAAGAACCTTCACCCCCTAACATAAATTTGTTATGGTGACTTTCTTTTAATTTTACTCACAATTTCTCACGTTTTAGAGGTCAAACAAGCTGTTGCCAAGTTTTTAGAGTACAATAAATCAAATAATTTTAATCGTTTTCACGCTTTACCTTCACCATCCTTGAGTGCGCCATTGCCTTTACGACAGTCAATACTACGTAAGTGCAGTGTATATTCCAATTCCAATTTGTAAAAAAATTATAAATATACGGATGCTCGATTTTTTTTATTTTTCAAGATCCTCACAATTCTCAACGACCTCTTTCTCAACCCGCATTTTTCTCGTCAACTCCTCGTCAACGTGTACTTAAACATCAAAGAAGTACCCCAAATTTGAGCGGCACACATTCTCATTTACAATTCTCTCATCAACGATCATCATCAACATTAGCACCCATTTCGTCAGATTACATTCATGAGGCCACCCTCCCTCCCGATTTTCCCAATGAAAAACATTTTACAATTGGACCAGGGGTGAATAGGAATTTTAATAAATCAGATTCTAATCATGGTATTTATTGATATTTCAGAGGTTTTTTTATTTGTGCCTTAAAAAGGTCTAACTCCATGGCCTTTTCTCCATTTGTTTCAACTTCAGGATTGGCTGATTCCACATTGCATTCAGGTCATTTTTTTCCATGGCAGCTGGCTTCATCCTCTTTAGCTCACAATGATGCTTTTATATCTCATACTGGAGCATCATATAAGCCATCCAGATTTCTTGAATATGACAAATTGCTGCAAAAACAAAGAGAACTACATCTAAAACAACTTGAGCTAGACAAAGCAATCGATGCACATAATCAACAGTTAAGAAATCAACCAAACTTTTCAATTGTTGATTCCACCAATACGATTCCGTCTTCCATTTCAAATCCACCCGATTTTTCAACGCGCCAATTTCCCATGTTCGGAAACGTACCTATCAACAAAAAGACTCAATCTTTGGAGAGGAAGCAATCACTACAAAATATTTTAATTGACTCGATTGGAACTAACTCCAACCTGTCAATTCAGGAACCAATCGGAACACCCATTGTAACGCCAGTTCGAAAATCAGGGCAATCAACGCCCGCATCCTTTTCGGGTTCGAACGCTTCGCACACTTTGACATTCTCTTTGTTTGCGCTCTCGCCAACAATATCATTGAATCAAAATATTGCTTCTTCGTGCTCACCTAAAATTGCCTTGAATGATGATATCCTAAATTTTTCTTCTTTTAGCGCTTCTTCAAATACTTCACCCAAGGAAAAGGACATTGCTTTCTCGAGTTCTTATTTGACAAGCCAAAAGCGGGAAAATTGCTACCCTCAAGAACAAACACAACTATCGTTTGATAGGAGTTCGCTTGTTCCATTAATTGCTTCACAAGTTCAACAAAGTCCTAAAGAGGGTTTATGGAATGGAAGAGCATCATTCGATAATGAGTATAATAATCAGGAAATGTCCTATTCTCCAGCGCAAGATAACGAATTTAATTTTTATGGTGAGACGGCGATTTTACCAAATGGATTTTCGCGTGAAAGGCAGATTCCTACGCAGGATCATTTTGCACGTCGATCGGGTTTGTCATCTCATTTCTCTAGTATTATAACTGCAAACTGTTAACATATCTGGTAGGAATTTTTGTAATCTATTTTTGAAACCCATGGCTTTTGGGGGGTGAGAGGGCTTTAATCATATCAGAATCATAATAGAGATTAGTGTTAGAGCTAGTGGTGTGATAAAATATTTGTACTTTAAACAATTTTCTTTTGCTTTGATCAAGGTTTTTTAATGTTTTTATTCGTGTGTAATATTATTTTTAAATGCCGAGTTTTTTGTGTTAAATTTTGAATTCTAAAATTGCATACTGCACTAAAATGGGATTTTGAAATATTAGAGCATTGTAAAAAATCTAGCTTTAAGAAAGCATCTTTCTCGAAGGCACAATAAACTCCGCGACCAATATGAATATATTCCAAATTTAGGTTTAAAATTATAAAAGAGACCAAAGCTGATGCTTTTATTTAATTTCATATACTGAAGAGACAGTAAAAGTGCTCTAAAAAAAAGTAGGATTGATCATAACCAATTTGCGAAACTCGTTTTTTGCGAGTTAATTAAGGGGTTTTCCAAAATGGTCCATTTGGTGCTAAGCATATTAAATATCCAAAACGTGAGAAAAGATCAGCCATTAATGATAATTGTATTTAGATCGGTCCGATAGCTATATCGGCTTTTATTTTTCTCAGCCTGAGAAATTCTTTGGAAATTTCAAAAGAAATATTAAGGAAAAGTACACCAAACTTTTATGGAGTCGAAAAATAAACTATCACAAAATATGGATTCGCTTAAAGACCTTCGTCAACGTATTGACTCAGTTATAGACCATGGTACCAAGGACGAAAATTTATTAGACTGCATTGAGCAATGGTGTGATGAATATCAAATTAAACCCGAAGAGTTATTTCAGGAAATACTGGAGATAGCACCAAATAATTCGGAATATGCTTTTTTATTGGGATTCACATACCATCATGGATTCGGTACAGACATGGATCTTAAATCAATGATATTTTGGTACAAGATTTCCGCCGAATCTGGGGACCATCTAGGAGAAACACAGCTCGGCTGGTGTCATAGTCAAGCCTTTGGCACTGGTAGAGATTTTACCAAGGCTTTTTATTGGCACTTGAAATCAGCTCTAGGGGGAAATTTTATTGGAGCTTGTAACCTTGCATATTGCTACTTATGGGGAATCGGGACGGTGGAAAACAAAAGAAAAGCTTGGATTTGGTACAAAATTGCTGCTGAATATGGAATTTGCACAGCACAAACGGAAATAGCAAGGTCTTTTCAATTTTCAATTGGAATTAATAAAGACCTTCATACAGCGTTACGTTGGTATCGAAAGGCTGCAAATGCGGGTGATTTTTATTCAGAAAAAATGTTGTGCATGTTGTTAAAAAAGCTTTAAATACCCAAATGACCCATCAATCTTCATTTATTGAATGAAAATTGGTTACCTTATTTTTGAGATATTTCTCTAGGACTAGATTTCCACATACTTTTAGACGATTCATTTTTTTTGGGATGAAATTCTTTGATTAATTATATCCGTTAAAAGAGACATTTAAGTTTGAAATAATGTTTTAGCTAAAAGATTTGTATGAGATGATTTAAAATGGGGGATATACCTAGATTCTTTTCCACAACATGATATCTTGGCTCATTTAACAATATCGGTTTATTAAAAACAGACCTTAGCTTATGATCCCAAACCATTTAGGATTAAATAAGTACAGCTTTAGAAATACAAAAGTTTGGATAAACAATGTTCAAATACTCAATAAATATGATCTTACCAGTTGATAAATTATGTTAAAGAACTTGCCGGAAGACTCCAGTTGAAATCTCTGGTCTGCTCTCATGCCCCAAAAATTGGAGTGAAACTGGGGAACCTGGAAACAAATTGAGACTTTTGATGCCGCAATAAATACAATTTGGGTTTGTATCAATTTATGAACATGGTATTATACTGTAGCTTTTAAGAAGCATATAATTTGGCAATACCATGCTTTGGTTCGTAAACTGTCAACTTCACTGTAATTGAAAAAAAAGTAAATCCACTTAGTTGACTTTTAAAATGTTTTTAATTGGCAATCTTATTGATAATTTCTTGTTCTTATTTTTTTTTGAATCATATTTACAAATGAGCCGTAAGTCACCAAAATGGTCTTATTATTTCATATCTTTAAAATTTCGTGTCGTTGATTTGTTTACATAGGAAACCAATATTTTTAAACCCTATCCATTGTGAATTGACGTTTTTCGTATGTTATTATATTCATGGGAAATCGATTGTTTGTATATTTTAGAAAATTGAGTTTCACTAAGATTATATGTTACAGTTTTTAGTAATGAAAGATAATAATGTCTTATAAAATCGTTATTTTACTTATATGGGGATTCAGGATAAAAGTGATAATAAACGTTTTTCGAATCTGGATAAAAAATTTTTAATATTGACATTTAAATTGATATGAGTGAATTAATGGGAAAGCTTATTGTGAAGTTGAAAATATAGGTTCGAGAATAAACGAATATTTTTTTTCTCAGCTGAGCGCTTTGAATTTTAATAAAGTCCATGTGCATAAAAAGATTCCCAGAGTCCATATCACCGAAAAGGCGATGAAGTTCCCTCAAAAATCTCTTTAAATTCCCAATCATACTCAGCAAACCCATTTTTTGATGCTCTTTTATATAAGCTTAAGGCTTTGTGAATGTCTTTTTGTGTTCCGTACGAACATTGGTAACATCTTGCAAGAAAAGATTGAGCGATCGCGCACCCACCATCTGCCGACTTTTTATATAACGAATATGCCTTTTTGTAATCTCTCGGAGTAGCAAGACCCCAAACATAGGATTGCGCTAGATTGAAAGCTGCAGTGTTGTTGCCAGCTTGAGCCGCTATTGAATCCCAAAAGAATGCTTTTACTGGGTTGGCCTCAACGCCAAAACCATTCGAGTAACACCAACCAAGTTGAGCTTGGGCGATTGAATCCCCATTTTCGGCACCAAAAGTATACCATTTTATCATGGAGAAAAGATTAACAGAAGTACCGATTCCATAGTGATATGAAAACCCAACCAAGCAAGCATATGTTGGTCGAGTTTGAGCACACTCTGAAAGTCGTTGGAAAAGTTCTTCTTCTTTGAGTTTGTTTGATTCACTCCATTTTTTGATGCATTCTATTAAGTTTTCATCGTTTGGACCTGCGTCTTTAATTTCTGAAAATTTTTGTAAAAGTTCTCGCAACATTATGAAGTGTATAGTAGTGTAGTAGGAGCAGAAAGTTGGGGGAAAGGATAATATTGGGCCATATTTATTAATCGATCACAAACACACACAAAAAATTGAACTATGTATGATTAAAAAAAAAAAAAAAAAAAAAAAGAATATTAAAAATGGGAATATCAAATTTCAGCTAACTTTTTAAGTTTATGAAAAACTTGTTACATCAAGAATAAGTTACAAAAAATCCGATTTTTAGAGGTTGTGTGAGCGTTTATTATTGCTCGGGGATTCTTGTACCAAAGTATGTCAACACGGTGGAAGATTATGTAAAATACGGCATGTGCTTACCATTGCCTTTCACAGTTAGAACTGCGTGATCTTTTATTATGCAAGTGGGAATTGTCCATTTCCCAAGTTTCTCTGTTCAAAAAAAAAAAAAAAATTCTCCGTTTTGTGATATATTCTTTCATCATTTTCTAAGTTCATTGGATTGATGCAAAAAAGGATGGAAAATTTAAATTGTGTCTAAAAAATTGATTTCTAATCCCAAAGATTCAATTAAAATCTTATCGCCCTTGGAAAAAAAAAGTTTGTCTCGTTAACTTGCTTAAAATGGTAAAAAGGATTTGAAATTTCAAGAATTACCAAAGATCACAAAAGTATCGCGGAGAAAATCAGCTCCATAATATCTCGATATGATAAATGATTTAATATTTGTTATATTCTTTAATTTAATAAAGCTGTTTATATGGTTTGTACACTTTTTAGTTTTTTCTTTTAAGATCAAAACCAAATTTTTTATTTTATGGAGCTATTCATGAATTTGTTCCGAATTTTTAATTTTCGAACTAATTAAAAAAAGATTTTTAATTTTTGATAACGTGCATTAAAGCATGCAATTTATAATCTTAAAAAAGAAAGGAGTATTGTTTTGAAATAACAAATATTTGATATATATCCCGATTAAGTAAACCAAAGTACGTTATACAAAAGGAGTTGCAATTACCCATTGAACAATGGGAATTTTTCCAAAACAAAGCGATTAGAAACGTTAACCTCATTAAGCTAATATTGAGTATTTTGACTAAATGCTAAACATTTTACCCTTGGTCATTCAAAATGCACATCCTGTGTTCATCGACAACCATGGCAGTTCGGAAAATAACTTGTCTAGTGAAGAAGAAGAAGAAGAAGAAGAAGAAGAAGAAGAGATTTCTGAGAATCATTCGACCATTAAAATCTACATTGGTAGCTTTAAGTATCGGTAGATTTCAGCAATGAGGAGGGGATCGTTGAACTTTTTTATTCGGGAATCACCAAAACAAAGGATCGGGCGATTAATTATAATGTTGATAATAGGAAAATATTTGCTGGTCAATGAAAAGTTGAGTAGTATTAACCCTTTACGCATGATCAAAACGTAATTCGAAAATCTACTGCCAAGATATTGATTGATTATTACTTAAAAAACCTTCTAAAAATTGAGCTTGACTTCTTTTGGTTATTTAATTTTGATACCTGTTTAGCAAAAATTTTTCGTGCAATTATTAATTTTTTTGTAAGCAAAGGGAATGTAGGACTGATTTATTAAATTGGAATTTTCTTCAATGCATAATGGCGTATGAACATACCGTTTTATTATTAACTTAATGATTAATCTTTGTCCAACATGGCACGGTCATTTTGAACACGAAAAAGACGTATGACTTGTAGAAAATTAAGGTTTTGAGCTTTAAAAATATTAAGTGCTCCCGAATGCTCCCCAGTAATATATTTTGTGCATAAAGGTATTTAGTATTGAAAACTCGGAGCAAAACAAAAAATTTACCAATATGTCAACAAAAACTTTTGAGAGATATAATAAATTCTCAAGGTTGATGGTTTTATAATGAAATATAGTTATAGAAAAAAATTTCAAAATCAAAATTAAAAGGTAAATATTAATTTTCTAAAATGAAGTGGGTAAAAAATAGGAAAAATTGTGTATTTTAAAAAGTTTTTGATAAATGAAAATAAAAAAATTGGTTCAAAAAGAATTAGAAGTTTGGTTTAAAGTTTCGTTAATGGATATAAATTACTTGAGGACGAAATTAAATCAAAAAAAGTCAATTTAAACCAGATAAAATTAAGTATTTTTTTTTTGAAGTTAAAAAAGTTATGAAAACTAATCATTCTGAGATATTGTTGTTGATAAATTAATATATTTATCAATACATAAAAAAAAATATGGGTTTTAATAAAACTATAATTATGAATTTTTACTTAAAATTTAATAGAATAAATTTCTAAAAACAAGTAATTTTTTTGTTAAGACACCATTTATTAGGAAAAATTTTTTTTTTTTTAATATTTATTTTGATCATTAAATTTTCAATTTACCCCCCTTTATGATAGCTTAAAATGGATAGGGTAAAAATAGCTTTATTTTTGAAACTTGAAGTAAAAAAAGGGGCCTAAATATTTCCCAATAAATAATTGTACATGTATCTTTACGCCTCCAACTTTAATCTTACCTATTTTTCCTTTTTTTGGTATGCTTAAAACAAAGAGTATCAATTGCTAGAATTTTCTAATATGAACACCCAATAATATTCAATCGATTTTAAGCGGACATTTTTTGAGACTAACCTATTTTAGGCTTAACAAGAAGATTTGATGGAATTTTGATCGAGCATGTTAATTATTAAGCATAATTATCAAAGCAAAATTTCCTGATCTCCAGCTCGCATATTAAACTCTTTAAGAGATCATGCAGATATATGGGTTTTAAAATTTTCAGTCTCATTGAATTTTTTCAAAAATATTTTTTTAAATTTAAAACTTTAATTTATTTTTCAAAAAAAAAATTCTATAATGCAAACTGTAGCTGATATTATTTAAGCAAATCAGTTTCTCATTATTTAGGAATTTTTTTTGATATGAAAACTTTAATTAAATTTAAAAAAATGAGTAATTCTGTAATTTTTAATTGTTTGCCTTGGACAAGAAAAATACCCCGATATATTCATGCGGAGATTACGCGCTAATGATCAAAGATATGTTTTATAATCTTAATGCGCCTCAATAGGATGTTTATTTCAAGATACTTAAATATCAACAAAAAATTTTCAAATGACTTTTCAGCTTCTTTTTGACATCTAACCCGTTTGTATGCGATTTACATTGGCAAGAAAAAAATTAATTTAGAATCTTTTGTACAACTTTAATTGAAAACTGTAAAGGCCATGAAGGATATTAAAAAGGTTTCGATAAAGTTTTCTTATATTATTTTTCATTAAGGATATTTATTTACAATGAAAATTTATTTTAAGAAGCTTTTTCTCAATGAAATTCAAGTCAAAAAAAAATTATTTGAAGGTTCTGATAAGATTTAATTTCTGATGAAAATAAAATTAATAATTTTCTTTTTAATTTCAAAAATTTATATTGAAATCATATTTTAAGAATTAAAAATACTGTTAAGCGTTTAAGTTTTGCTCCCCTCCCCTTCCCTTCCCTTCCCCCCTGAAGTTTGTTTAGTTTGTTGCAGTATGCATTATATTGCGAAATGTGGTATTGCAGCTTGGATATTGAAATAATTTCCTATTGGATAATTTTAAAATTGCATTTAATTGATGTTATATAAGCGGAATAATATATTTTCATCCCCTGCTAATTTTTTATCAATATATAAGATATTTTCATTATCCATAGAAATGAATGAAGTAATTTTTTAATTTATATATGATATTTTAATTTGTTTTTTTATAACACATTTTATTTACGCAAAATATTTTAATGGTTCAAAATAATAATAATAATAATAATAATAATAATAATAATAATAATAATAATAATAATAATAATAATAATATAATGATAATAATGATAATAATAATACCCCAATTTTTAATATATTAAAATTTTTTTAAAATGTTTTCTTATACTTACTTTCATTTTCAGTGGAACTATTATATTTTAATCTTATTTATATAAATAAATTTTATCACTATTATTATAAATGTGTTGAAATAACAGTTATATCCATGTATATTCTTTCTTTACTGATCACGATTTGAAATATCAAATTTTTATAGAATATAAAAATGATCAAAGTAATTACCACCGTCACTTTCATTAAATCCCGATTTTTATGTATCCAATTTTCTTCATCAAATTTGAAATTTCTCGATGATACGATTGACAGGATGACTAAATACCAATGATAATATCTAATATACTTACATGAATTCTGCCAGCTTAATTACACTTTTGATTTATGCAGCTTGTGTATCGTGGAGGTTTGATAAAAGTTATTTGTGATTGGAATTCTCACTGCATGACTATATATCAATAATGGTTGAAAAAAAATGGGCAAATTTTGAAACCTGATTTTCAAAAGATAAATAATGCATGCAACTGCCAAGTTAACAGTAAATCAAGATTTGGTGAAAATATCCAATTCCCTTTATTTAATTTTAAATGGGTATACAAAATTACAGGGCAAACAGATATAAGCATATAATTAATGAAAAGTTTTCAAATTTTTTGGTACTATCTGTGCACAATCGAACATGTCTTTATTCCAATTTTCATGCCATTTTGTGTTCAAATGTCCCAAAATCTGAATCACATACTCAATTATTATAAAATGACGACACCTTTAAAACCAATGATCTTTGGCAAACTTCATTCAGAACGCGTTACATATTCTCGTTTAAAATTTTTGGAAATTACGAGAAATTAATAGAGATCTTGTGTAGAACTACTAAAAAACATAATATACGTCATTTTGACGTCATCAACTTACAAGTGCAGGCTGTGACCCAATTTTAGATTAAAAGGAAAGCCAAGATCAAAGTACAATGACACTTTGCTAAAATTCATCAACAACTTTTCTGCTCGATTCTTTCAAAATTTAAGAGCCTAAAATAATTGGCTTTATTATGTCATTTACAAAATTTAGTTTTAAATTTTCTCACAAATCCTTTTTATTCAAAAGTGTCCTTAAAAGATATTTAATAGGTATTTTTAATGTTGCAATTATTATTTGGGTTTTTTAAACATATTATTAACCAATTTTGTAATTGTTTTTATCATGTTATGTTTTATTGTTATTTACAATTTCTTAATAATATTAAAATTTAGACTTTAAAAAGACCAAAAAAATATGTACTTTGTTTTCAAAATGAATAATTAGTTTTTTCTCATTTTGTTTTTGCAAAAAAAATAGAAAACAAAAAAAAATTGTATATATATAGCACAAAAAATTATTATATGTATATTTTTAAAAAATAAATAATTAATTAATTTACTTATCTAATTTAAATATTAACTTGTGCTTAAAATTATTCAAAATGTAAATGTTGGTTTGAAACTTGTCTATAAACTTTACATTATTTCTTGTAAATAAATAATTTAAATAATTAATGAATTATATTAAAAAAACATAATCATAAACTTATTTATTATTAAAATTAATTTCTCTTTGATAAAATATAGAAACTCCAAATTTGGACAGTAATAAAACTTATTAAAATTAATACATAAAACAAATAATTTCAAACTTAAAAATAAAAATTTTGTAAAATTTATTATTAAAAAAAATGGTTTTAAAAATATTTATTAAAATTATAAAAATACTTATAATTTAATTGTGTTAATTATATATTTTTTAGAAAAATAAAATTAGAAAAAAACAAAAATTATTAATATAAAGATTACTAAAAGTTTTAAATAAAAATACAATTTGAAAATAGTTTGAAAAGCAAACTTTTAAAATGATTATGATTTATAGATCTTAATTATCAAAAAAACAACAAATTAAACATTATTAACATTTAATTTAAAATTATAATTAAAACAATTAAATAATTGTTTCAAGTGTTTTAATCATTAAAACTTATAAAGAAATTCTATTTCAATAATATTTGTTTATAAATTTATTGAAACCCAAATCAATAATAATATTTTTTAAAATCAAAACATTACAATAATAAAACAATAAATATTAAATTTTATATTTATTTGAATAAAACAAAATTTGTTTATAAAAGCCCATTCTATACGAAAATTTTAACCTAATCTTTTGGCATAAAAGCAAGTTGGTCATAGATCTTTATGTCAATGTTTTATTGTATTTTGAAACAATTGACAAGATATTATCTATAAAAAGAATATGTTTTCAATCATCATCTAAATATTTTTAAGCCTATTCTATATGTGCTTTTTTTGAGTTTCAGTAAGCATTGCTATTGTTCTTAGAAGGCTTTTTGCATATTTATTTTTAATTAAATGTTTTTCGATAGTTTTATAAGATACATCTATTCCTTTTTCTGATAATTTTATTGCTAATTTTCTTGTTTATATGAAATAATCTTAGCAAATATATTAAGTGCTTAGGAGACATTTGGTATAATTTTTTATGTTTTGTTTATTTTTTCCCATGATAACTCCTGTTCGAATACAAGTCTCATCTTTTCGTTAAAGCTAGCCTTCAGAAAAAGTCATGAAAATGAAACGCTAATTTTAATTACCAGCTCCCAATAAGAAAAGGCTGACGAAGTCGAAGTCATAACACATAAGCTAGAAAGATAAGTGATATATCTGATATTTAACTCTAAATTTGGTAGGCTCGTCATTATTATTATTATTATTATTATAGGGCGAAGCTCTCTTTTTTGTTATTTTTCACTAATCCAATATTTTGTCATTGCCACAATGGTCGTGACCCACACATAAAGGTGATTCCCATCTAGCTATATCGAGCAAACTCAAAAAATTATGCTCGTTGGGACACTAGAAAAATTTCTAACGCAATGTCACTGTTTATAAACGAAGGGAATCAATATGAGCTTAATTTATATTATTAGTATTTTCTAAATTTAGATTCCTATAATGAAACTTATTTCTTGAATTTATTAATAATTCACTTACACTTCGTTTTGGAAACTCAACAATGAAGAAATCAATTCTCACCCCTATAAATAAAAATAATTTAGGATTCAGCGGGCTTTATCGTCTCTTTCACATGATACATCATAACATATGATAAAAACTTTGTTTATCAACGTTGCAATTTAAATTTTGCTATGTAAATTTGATGACATAAATTTCCCTTTCAGCTAACTTAACTTTTAATGTCAATTAAACATTTTTAATTTCCGAAATTTGTTCCTTTTGATGGTGGCTCGATTAATTACCTATAATCACTTGGATAATTAGTAAGATATCTTAATGATGAAAATTTTTAATATATCAAAGCTTTTCATTAACTAATTTTAATATATCAAGCTTTCATTGCAACATTCTAAAACAGATAAAAACTTTATGATTTTTTTCTTTTTTCTTTTTGACAGTGTGCAATCCTGACAAGAAAGAAAAAGGGTATCAAACAACAAAAAACTTTTGTTTACAAAACATTTGAAAATACTTTATTTTGAGGATGTCAATGCTCATCAAATTTCATTAGTTTTGATATAAGGAGTTCTAGATTTTTGTAAAGAGGGCCCAAGTTATCTTTTTATACAGGTTTTTAAAAGGGAACAACTTTTAAAGATGACAAAAATAAATTCATGACAAGGATAAATAAAACATTTAATTTGGTTTTTAAACAAATCTTTTGTCCAGGAAAATTTTTAAAAAACAACAAAATGGTTTCATTTTCAGGATCTGGTTATGTTTAAATTCATTGCAAAAAATGAATTTATTTTGACATAGCAAATTGTGTGATCAGAAATAAATCTTTTATAGATTTTATTTTTGCATGTTTAATAAAAACATTGTTATCTTGAAAAAGATATTTTTGTTTATTATTATTACTTTTTTTTATGTTATTAAGATTTTGGTTTTCTTTACATGCAAAAAAACCAATTGAAATCTTTTCAAATATAAGCAAAGAGTATTATACAGTTATGTTTTGAGTTATTAAGACTCCATATTATTGGTAAGAGCATGAAATTCATTTTGGATTAACTAGAAATTAAAGCAAACAAACAACTGTAATTTATGTAACTTTTATTTTATTAATGGTTTTTCTAATTACAGTTTAAAGATTTTACAAAACAATTTCGAAACAAAAAACATTTGCAAATTACACATTAATTAATAATAACACATTAAAAAATTTGTTGAAATTAGTAATATAAGTAAAAATTTTCATTATTTTTATAACTATTATTATTTGTCTTTTTAAATAGTTTATTTTTATTATTTTTATTTTGCAAAAAAAAACATTTTCAAAGTAATTAGAAGAAAAAAGTAAAACAGAATCTCATATAAGAGTAAAAGAAGCAATTTAAGAAAAGAATCTTATCTAAACTATTTTATCTTAATATTTTATTAAAATGCTTTTTAAAAACTTAAAAAAACAATAAATATGATCTTTATAAATGTATTTAACTTAACCAATTATATTTACAGAATGAAAAACTTTATGAATAAATAGAAAAGAGTTATAGAATATTTTATTATTACTTCGAATATTATTAAGCTTTTAAATACCAATTCTTAAGAAAATTCTGTAATATTAATTAAACAAGTTAATAGAAAAACAAAAATAATAAATACTGTATTATTACTATCACTTTATAATAATTGATTTAAATTAAACACAACTTAGCAGACATAGAACAGTTTCTGGTTTTTAAACAACATATTAACTATTAAATATTTAAAACATTCTGCAGTATTATTTAAAAAGTTACAGAAATAATAAGTTTTTATTCATATAACTTCCAGTATATTAGAATTAGAATAATCAACTATTATGCTAATTTTTATTAAAATATTAAGTTAATTCGAGTAAAATATTTTTAGTACAGTCAGACCTCTATAAAAGAACACAGTTGGGACATGCAAATTATGTTCCATTTTAGAGGTGTTCTATTTTAAAGTTTTATAATTATTATCAAATAAACTATATTTATTTATTAAATCAATCAATTATTATTATTATTATTATTATTATTAAAATATTGATTAATTGTTACCTGTTTTTTAGAATTTTCCTTCATTTTTTCGTATTCATATAAGTAAATTTTGGTTTTCTATACTAAAATTTTCTTTGGCTAATTGCTCTTCAAATCTAATTACCTTTTTTAATGCTTCATATGCTTCTGTAATTGTAATTAAAGCAGGTGGAGATTCTTTTAATTCTTCTTCCAAGTCATTAATTGTATTGGTTTCAATTTGAGCATCGGCTAAAACCATATCTATAATTTCATTATTATCAAAAATATTTTCAGTTGCCAATAATTCATCAATTGCTACAGTATAATCTTCGAGATTTTTGACCAATTGTTGTGCATTTGATGGTAAATTGTTGAATATATCCATAGCAATTGATGTTTCGGATTCTTGAATTTCTAATTCTTGATTATAGAAAAGAATATCTGTTTTTTGCCAACAGTTTTGAATTGTAACAGGTGTTACTTGAAACCATGATTGAACAACATAATTAATTGCTTGTTTTATGTTTAATTTATTTCTAAAAAATAAATTAATATTAGATAAAATTATATAATATATAATGATAATAATACTGTATATATTATA
>JAAOMT010000003.1:702301-888437 GCA_016748015.1 Geosiphon pyriformis | reverse complement strand
TAGAAAATGTGCCTATAACGATAATATTAGATTTGGTTTTAGCAAGCCTGAATTGAAATACAATAGGGGCTAAGTGGCTGTACGTGAAAACAGACATGATCAAAAAGAGTAAATCCAATGTAAATCGATTTAAAAGAAAGTTGGATGAAATCAATTCAATACATTCTAAGTCTTTTCCCAATTACCAATTAACATCTAGCACGTGATATTTGGTCTTATATGAAGGTAAATTTCGAATAAACGTTTGATAAAATTATGTTCTTGTTCCTTTATAGATTGTTCTTATATAAAGGGAAAATTGTTAATTAATCAATTGGTTCTATAAAAAAATGTTCTTTGTAAGAGGTTGTTCTTTTATCGAGGGTTCTTTTATGGAGGTCTGACTGTAATAGATAATTTAACAATATTTTTCTAAGATCATGATTTTAAAAAATCTAAGTTTTTAATTAATATGTTTCTAATTTCAAAAAATGTTTTAATCTTGTTTAAAGCTAACTTTTTTTTGTTTATTCATTTTTAAAACATGTTTTATGACTGTATTGAAAACAATTTACAAAAAAAAAACTATGTAAACACAAAATATTATACAAATTTTTTCTAGTACTTGAAATAATTAAGTCTTATTTCCAATTTCTTTAGACTATTTATACAAGATTAAATTAAAAAGAACATTAACAAATAAGAATAAACTTTCTATATATTTTGCCACAATTAAAATAGGATAAACATTGGTGTTTATACAGCAAGTAAATTTAAAAATAGAAATAATATAATAAATAAAAAAAGCATTATAAAAAATAAAACTATTTAGAAATTATTTATAAAATCATTTAAGTTCTTTTGTTTATTATAAAAATATTAATTAAGTCAAAAAATTCAAGAAAATTATTACAATTAATAATATTCAGTATATAGCTTTCTAAAAAATAATTTTAACAGAAAAAAAATAGGAGCAGCAAAAATTGTTAATCTATTTTTACTATTTATTCAATAATATGAATGTTAATTATTTTTCAAAACTTTATATCTTTATTAGCAATATCAGCTAATATTATTGCTATTATTATTGGTTTTTTTTTACTTATTTAAAAAATATTAATAATTTTATAGTAAGATTTTTAAACAATAAGATAACTTAATTAATAATAAAAATAAAATTATTATTTTCAAGTATTTTTTAATATAAATCAGATAAAATTACTAAAATTTTAGTTAAAACCAAAATAAAACAGAATTAAAATAGGAAAAATAACTAATATTTGTTAAATTAAAAGAATTTTTTGCAAGAAAAAAATTATATATGTAAATATTAATAAACTATAATATAATAAAAAATATATTTATAATAATTAATTAAAAAAATAAATAACTAAAAAGATATTTAAATATATAAAAAACTAATTAAAAAATTAATATAATTAAAAATGATTGAACTAATGATAATATAACTGAAAAAAATAACAATATAACTTAAAAAATAATAAAATAATTGAAAAATTGCAATTATTCTTGAAAAAAATGATTAAAAATTGCAAAAAATAATATTTTACAAATTAAAAATTATATTATAGATTTTTTTATTGAATTTAAAATTTTAATTTTATATTAATAAAAAATTTTTAATGTAATTTAAAGAACAAAAACCAAATTTAACTTGAATAATAAAATTAATTTTATTGAAATATCTAAGATTAATAAATTAAATTAAATTTGTTTTTGTTTTTAGAAAAAAAATTTATAATAAAATTATTATTATTATTATTATTAAAAGAATTTATATTATCAAAAAATTCTATCTTTGAATATTAAATTTTTGTTTAATACATAACAAAAATAATTAAATAAATTATTTTAACAATTTTTAAAAATTTGTTTTTTTTTAAATATTTTTTAATTATAAAAGATTCAATAAATTTTTAGAAAAAGTATTTTTCTTTGAATAAATAATAAATATAATAAGAATAAACAACTTTTAAACCATTTCTAAGCTTTGAGAAGAATAAAAATTAACAAGTTTCTATGGCTTTGCATTTTATTTATATTATGTGGCTATATGTATCATCTTCTAAGAATTCTTAAAAGATGAATGCTTTTAATTTTGAATAAATTACAGATTTATCTATGGTAAGATTGTCCTTTAGCAAATAATGTTAATATTTCTCATTAACCATTTCAAGTTAAATTTAGCATAAAAAATAAAAAAGTTTTCTCTTTTGAGAATTATGGACTGGAACCTTAAAACCTTCTACAATTTAGAGAAAAATAGAATTTCATGATATAATTGATTGGCTGAAAGTCAAACCAATAGGAGAATCGAGGTTTTTTATGGTAGATCTCGATCCTAAAAATTTGCCTTTCTTGGGTAAGAAAGGAAAAACAGGATTATTGTCTGACGCACATTTTGCCATAAAAATGTTAGATTTAACAAACTAAAAATAAATTTTTAGTTTGTCTTACAAAAATGACGTTAAAGTTTTCATTAAAAAACTCTTTTCGATTATTAATAAATTGACCAAAAAGTTTTGGCAATTGATTATCTCACGCCATCACTTTTATGTTTGAATTCAAAAATTGATTTTGCGTGAGCATGCGAATCTACCTAAACAGATTCAAATTAACTTATTAATAAATTTTGTTTCCAGAGGATTTTATAAATTAAATTATTATCTCAAATGTTGTAGAGTAGCCCAACCAAAGACTTATAGAAAGTTTGGAGATTTACTAATTATTTGAATTAATTTAAAAGCACTACCCTTCAATTTAAGGGAGGGAGGTATTAAAATATATTATGAGATGTGGCATTTAGCAAGACTCCGAATTACAACAAAAACTATTTTTACTTATGCTTTCTCCTTTATAATATATACATGCTCAAATAAATTCCCAAGCAATGACAAGTTAACCTTTTGCGGCTTAGTTTCAGAGAAAAATCTATATAAATATAATTATTAAATATTTTGGGTAATATCCTATTTTTACTATATAAGAGTTCAGGCAACGGTCAAAAAATTTTTTCCTCAAAATTTTATTTTAATAAAAATGGACTACGATCACTTGGTTAAGGGACTGTATTTTCTCGCCACCTCTAGTGTTTTGAGTAATTTTGCTGTAACTGGAGCGATACTCTGGATATTGGCACAAAATAAATTAGATTTTGGAATAAAAGCTCTCGTATTAAATTTGATGATTTCTGACTGGCTACTCAGCCTTGGAATGATGGTCAGTTTAAATTGGATTGCAGAAGGTGATATAAGCATTGGAAGTTGGTGCTCAATACAAGGCCTTCTAATCAATATTGGGTCAATGGGAACAGGTATACACAAAAGGCATTCGTGCGGATTTTATGTTTAATATTAAGCTCAAATTTTTTATAATTATTATAGCTTTGTGGGCCGTATCAATTTGCATTTACACATACAAAGAGCTTTTTGGTTCTTTTGCCCCACGGTGGTACCTAAATGTCTCAATTTGGATTATTTGGCCCATAGCTATTGGGTTTCCAATCACTGGTTTTATATTGGACACACCCCAAAAGCGGTTTTTTAATCCATCCAACACACTATGGTGTTGCATTAATCCTGAATACACATATTGGCGTGCCTTCTTGCATTTCGGCTTGATTTTGGCGTCTCTCATTTTTATGTTTATAATGTATGGATTAATGTTTTTCTTGGCTCGCCGCCGCCAAATAATATTCGCGAACACTAGGAGACAAGCTTTAAGTAAAACCGGATTGAAATTGATCTTCTATCCAGTAGTTTACTCTTTTCTTGTTTTTCCGATCGCGATCGGTAAGCTCAAACCTTTTCTGCCATTTCAATTATTTTTATAATAACTGAATAAACATCACATATTTTTAAAGCTCGTTATGTGAGGGCTTTGGAAGATAAAATTCCATATACATGGTAGGCACTTTATCATAAAGCACAACCTTAAGTTTTTTCAACAACTTTACTAATCAAATAATCTACTTTTAACCATTAAAAGGGTTGTTTTTGCGAGCTGTCTCTTCACTTTGGGTGGCCTCATTGACTCCATTGTCTATACTTGGACAACTCAGGCTGCCTCAATGAGACCAATGTTTGAACATAAACCAGCAAGAAAATGTTCAAAAAGAGCAGAAGCATTTGATTCCGCATCAACGTCAAATAGAACTGATGAACATTTTGTGGTGGAACTCCATCATTCTGACCCTGACCCCCGAATAGCTTTAATCAATAGGGAATCAATTGTGAATTTATTAAATGATCCTCCCGGATACGAAGCTGCCGTGATTTCAAATAGATCTTCAATAGGACAAATTTCTTTGGATTTACCTTTACTTTATTCCTGTGCCCTTAAACCTCGTGAGGATTATTGATGGTAATCAAAAGGATGAACCTTTTCAAGTTCAACTGGGAAAATGAATGCGCTTAAATTTGTCAAGTATGAATCAATTCCTTTGGTGTTGTGTGATTAACATGGTCATTGAACTTTTTTAATGAGTCAAACAATCATTTCTAAAGATTATCTGTTATACATTATTATGTAAATTGTATTTAAGTACCATATTCCCCAAATAAATTTTAAATTTCCTTCGTGTCACATTTCCAATCACAAAGCCAAGAACTTTTACACACCCGGTATCTTCAAACTAACAAATAATTGAGTCGAGGTCTTATAATAGTTTAGAACCAAAGATACATCAACCCATCCTACACTGAGCTGTGGATTTAATCATGTAAAAAAAGTTTTCTTACGTCAATTCGGAGTGCTCTGGAGTCCTTTCTGATTGGCTGGAAACAAATTACTTGAAATTACTCTATCAAGTATTTTCAATCAGCCCATCAAGATAACACCTGATATATTGCTCAACCTGAAGTCACCCTTACAACAAACTGATTGAGAATTTCAAATCATGAAGGCAAAAAAGCTTTAAAAGATATTTCTATAGATTCCCTTTCGAGTCGTAGTTATGTGACATAAATCTAAAAAAAATGTATTGCTTAATGTTCTCAGGTTTTTTTTTTCTTTCCCAATTATTTAATCTCACTTTGGCTGATCGTAACCGCACATTGTTGGTTTTCACTACGCCACCTCGCGGTCGTGACCTCGAAATTATATCAAATTGTTTTAATGTTTCTGAATTAATAAGTCTGGGCGACTTGCACATCCTGCCCGGTGAATTTGATTATGCAGATCTGGAGGAACAAGTGGGGGCACGGGAAGACTGGTTTATTGTTGATGATGTTGTTGTAAGACAAGCCAGCCCTATACATGGCAATAGAGACAACAAAGGGTCAATACCAATAAACGAGGATGATGAAATTTGCATGCCCTCTTTGGCAAAAAAAAATGAAACCATAGATCCAGGAAAAGTAGAATTTATAAAGATGGCAAGAGATTTGTTGGAGCAAGAAAACGTCAAGAGTTGGGTTAGTAGATTCATATTATGGCGATTGTTTTCCCATGAAAGATTTCTTTACTCACATGAACCTAAACCAAAGATCAAGAATTGATTATATTTTTAATGCTTGACTCTTCCTAGGGGCTTGATAGGATGGACCAAAGATTTTTACCGCTCTCCAAAACCTTCACGTTTCATGAAACTGGGGGTCAGGGAGTAGACGTCTACGTCATTGACACGTAAGCTGAAGTTTTTTAATTTTAACAATTTTAGAAAAATGCTCATTACTTGATATTTCACTTTACCAGAGGTATCAACATTCATCATGTTGATTTCGAGGGTCGCGCAACATGGGGTATCACTACAGCTAAAAACTCACTTAATAATGTTGATAAAGTCGGTCACGGAACTTTTGTCGCTGGTAGATCTACTATTTTTAATTAAAGCCCTTCAAGTCTCTCAATTCAGCTTCAGGTACATTTTGATTAGGTATAATCGGTGGCAAGGTGTTTGGGGTAGCGAAGAAGGTCAATCTAATTGCTGTTAAGGTATTTCTCATTTGATGTTATTTTTATTGAGATAACAAAAACAGTTCTATTTGCCGAGAATTTTTTAAAGGTATTAAACGATTATGGTGAAGGTTCTCTCAGTGGGATTCTTTATGGAATTGAATACGTAGTTCGTCAACATAGTAAGACAAAGAGACCATCCATTGCAAAGTAAGGGATGTTATTATGAGTCTTTAAAGGTTAAACATTTTCACCGTTCAGTTACAGCAATTGTGGAATTCTATATATCATCTCAGTCTCTCGCTTGGCACTGGAAGAAACCGATTGGTTGATTTGGCGGTTAATCAAATGACACGACTAGGAATAGTTGTGGTGGTAAATATTCTGGTTTCGAATCAAAAACAGAGATCGGCTTTGTACCTTTCTAAACATATCATCAATTGTTGATAGGTGGCAGCAGGAAATGGCAATGAATTCGGTCAACCAGACAACGCTTGCAGCACTTCACCCGCTGGTTCAGACCAAGCAATCACGGTTGGAGCTATTGATGTGAATGATTCACTTGCTAGTTGGTCCAATATTGGTCCATGTGTTTCCTTGTTCGCCCCAGGGGAATATGTGATGTCGGATTTTTCATGCCCTACAAATTCATCAATTGGAGTGGAATCGGGTACTTCATTTTCTTCACCTTACGTTGCTGGTATTGCTGCCCTTATGATGGGTGAGTTTACCGAAGTACACCTAACACCGAAAGATGTTGCCGATAAATTACTGTTAATCTCAACAAAGAATGTTGTGAGTGGCTTAGAGGGCACGGGAAGTCCAAACATACTTGCTTATAGTCAAACCCAAGAGTTAAAGAATGTTATTGGAACAGCAAGTAGAAAGATGGTTTTTGGAATTGGCAGCTGGAAAATTATTTTTCACCTTTCCATTATAACATTATTCGTGCAAATCACCCAAATTCTATTGACTTGAAACTATAAAATTTCAAAAGAAAGCCTGGCTTTGAAAAGATTAAAAGCCCTCGAGAATTGATTAAGAGAACATCCTAAATGTACCTGTAGTATATTCTGGACGATTTAGACCAGCCACAAAGTAAAAAGCTGTGTTTAAATGAGGCAAAATGTGCTAGTTTACAAAGGGGAAAATCTTGTTTATTTGAATTAAAATTTAAGTGAAGCGAGAAAATCCTTTTTAAAATTATGTATGAGCAAAAAAGGAAAAAAAAATTTGAATTTGAATTATAATTTATTGTGTTCTAAATTTTTCAACAGCATGTGGATTTAAGGCCGAGAATAATGACACAGTTACATAAGAATTTAGGTTTATTATTAAAAGCTTTGAAAAGAAATAGTTCTTCTATTTGAATAAATTAGAAATGCAATATGAAGCTAACAATAGTTTAAACCGTTCCTGGTTCAAATTCCTAATTTCTGTCATAGAGAATAAAATTCAGAAAATACAATATTGTTTTATAAGTTTTTTAACAAATTAAAACATACGCAAGACATAAATTTTATAATTAATATGGTGGAAAAACCAGACAAAGTGAACATGTTGGAATCATATTCATTCATCTCGAATGGAGTCGCGGGTAACCAATTCTGGTATCACGACTGAAAGGAGTTCGTTTGCAAGGTTGTATCTTGTGTGATTGGCATTGCAAAAAGGAGGAAATGGTTGGTGGTCAGCAGTTAGAACAATTGATACTTCATACAGAGTAATATTTCCTGCCGCATTCGCATCCCTTGATTATAGGTAATTTGACTTTCTGAGTCTAATATTAATCGAGCCACCGTCGAACGAGCAAGTTTCGGAAATTAAAAATGTTTGACATTAAAAACTAAGGTAGCTGAAAGCGAAATTTATGTCATTCTTTTGTCATCTGGCATATCAAATATACGTATCAAATTTTAAATTGGAAAAATCAACCTTTGATCCTACCTCATATTTTTACGTTGATAAACAAAGTTTTTCTAATAAATTACTTTAAGTTTAAAACAAAATATAGAGCCGAATTCTAAATTATTTTTGAATTCTTCATTATTAAGTTTCCAAAGTGAATTAAAATACTGAATCACTCTGATGAAAAACAAAGAGTAATTATAATTTAAATGGTAACCTTATAATTCTTTCATAAAAGCAGGTTGCTCAAAAAAATTTTAGGTGATTGGAACTTTTAAACTGTAGCTAATACTGACGTCTTGATATTCTGGGCAAAAGGGAGCCTTCCTAAAAGTAACAAAACGCCAAATTAGATCTGCAAAATATCTTCCATAATCAGTTTTTAGAAAGCTGGTGATGACAGAACCACAGTTTCATTCGATATATATATATATATATATATATAGAAAAATGTGTTCATTCCCATTTTCCACTTAACTTTTATCCATGCCGCGTGAACAAGATTTCGCATTTCAAAAACAGCTCATAACTTCAACCAACTATTTTAGTCAAAATCAATCTAACTGTCATGGATTCGATGATACTTTTCAAATGCTACAAGATTTTAATGAGGAACTTGAGAAAAGTGTGGTCTTAATCGAAAGGACTGATATTGGCGAGAAAATCAAGGAAATTCTTGAAAAAAGGGCTTTGGATCCTGTTAGAATATTTGAAAAATTGAATGATGAAAAATACAAATTTCCCTTTTCTGGATTACTTGGTTTTTTTCACGAATGGGGTATTGGCACCAAATTCAGTAATGAGCTAGCATTAGATTGCTATAGATTAGCTGCCGAGAATGGTGACGCATTTCACCAGGGGTCTCTTGGTGATTGCTATTGCCATGGAAAGGCTGTTAGAAAAGACCATCGAACCGCTGTTTTATGTTATAGGAAAAGCTTTGAAGCTAGCTGTATTCGAGGGATGTTGTCTATGGGGTGGTGTTATAGTAATGGTATTGGGGTGGAAAAGAATGAACAAATAGCGATGACTTTTTTCTTAAAGGCTGCAAAAAGGGGAAATGCAGCTGCACAAAGTATTGTTGGTTATCGTAAATATATGGGAATTGGGTGTGAGAAGAATTTGAAAGAATCTATCATTTGGTATCAAAAGGCTGCTCTTCAAGGATATGCACAAGCTCAATACAAATTTGCCGGGTTTCTTGATTCTGGTCATGGTATTCCACAGGATGAAACTGCTGCAGTAAAATATTACCAAAAAGCCGCTGATCAGAAACATCCTGGAGCTTGTTATATGCTTGGATATTGTTATGACAATGGAATTGGTATTGAAAATGATGATAAAATGGCCTTTAAATGGTACCAAATAGCCGCCAAAAACGGCTATCATCTCGGCCAATATGCAATGGCCTATCACTATCTTTTTAGAAAAAAACCTCCAAAGTATTCCAGACAGGGTTACTATTGGGCTGAATTGGCTGCAAAACATCAGGATCCGGCAAAAGGACTATACTATACACTTGCTGTGTGTAATCAAAAGAGTTGGGGTGTTACTAGAGACACCCATAAAGCATTAAAATATATTCGTATTTCAATCAAAAGGCAGGAAGATAACGCTTGTACAGAGCTAGAGAATATTTTTCAATTGTATGAAGAACTTTAAAGGGTTTTCATTTTCAAAAATGTTATTTATCCTGTTTTGTTTTTTTTAATTTAGAAACCAACTTTCAATTTCTTAATTGTAATTTTAATAAGTAACTTCTGAAAATTTAAGTGGCCCGAAAAACTAATGATCTTGTGTAAACCAGAAATTTCTTATATTAAAAATTCACTCAACAAATGAGCACATAATAGAATTAACAATAAAATAAGAAATTATGGAAAATCCTAACTTCTCAAGCTTTTTTCCAAGATATCTAAATTCTATTGAACAATTTATGTCGTCAAAAATAAAAAAAATTACATAGAATAATGAATTAAGATTCTTTGAAATATTCCAAGAAAAATTGGTTGAATATCAAAGAAATTATTCTTTAATTACTGCTATCATGAAAATGAAATAAAACACTAAAATACATCTAGACTATCTACATAGTTTTTTCTAATTTTCTATAAATTAGTGCCAATATTAAAGGGAATTCGAAAATGAGAATATTCCCGGTTTAGAAGAAACTGTTAAAAAAAATAACAATTTTTTCTCATCTCGGAAATAGGTGGAATAAGATTTTAGCGCTTAGGAGTAATCTTTTGCTAGGTACAATGATTAATAGATACACCAAAATAAGGGCCCATATGGGTGGTCATTTTCAGTTGAAGTATTGGGATCGAATTTGAACATTTCTAGATTTAAAAAGTTCCGAGAAAAAAAGTTAAATAAGAAGAATTTGAACTCAATTTTATCAAAAAAGCTTTCACAAAACATACCGAGCTTTCGGTGCCATCACAATATATAGTGCTGGTATTAAATGTCTTCAAATCATTTTTGATCCAATATTCCCCTGATGAATGCTGATATCCAAACAAGCGAGAGGGCATGTGTGTTAAGAGATCACTAGTGTGCGTAATGCGGTTTACCGAGATTTGACTATCAATATATTTAGCCAAAACGTTGTTGCCGATACGAGGTTGGCCATAAGTGTAAATGAAAAAGTTTTGATTGGATACTAGAGATGGGATTTGGTTTTTCAGGTCCAATGCAAATATCACAGATAATGCTAGAAAAATAATGAAATTAAGACAATTAAAAAAAGGAAACTAATAAAATGACTTTGAAAATTTGGTTTTATATACGAGATCACTTACCACCACCCAAGCTATGTCCAGCTACACGAACACTGAATGAAGGATAAGTTTTTACCAAGCTCTTTACTTGCTCCACGACATCTCCATTAAGAGATTGATAAGCTTCCAAGAATCCTCGATGAATTTTTGCATTTGAAGCTAAAGGGTAATCCACAAACAAGAATTTGACATCGGTGCAAAGATCTTTGAGATTAGTTGGATCAGTACCTCGAAAGCTAATGATAATATTCTTTTGTTGTTCATGCACTCCAACAAAGGCTTCATTATAAATTAATCAAAATTAGAATAATGTTTGAATGAACATTTCAATTCTAATTAAAAAAAGCAATAGGTCACCTTGAGTCCCACGCTTTGTATCGAAAGTGGCCATAATCTGTGTACCAGAAAGAATATCACAATCCTCACCACAATTCCAATTACGAACACGATCAAGATTACAATAAGCTGCACGAGAATAATGGGCAAATTTGGTAAAATCATCGAATAGTTGATTAGAAAAAGTTTGCGATGTTTCCAAATTTCGTTTATTGGAAAATGGTACAGCATCAGCAACATTATGACAAATAATAGAAGCGACACAAAAGGAAGTTATCAAAGTAGCAAGCGAAAATTTGGAACATTTATTTCGTCTTGAGAATGACTCCATTGCAAAAGATATGAAAATATTTGGATAATGTTAAATTGGATGTTTAATGAGATTCTTAAGAATTTAATCCCTAAAAAAAATCGACAAATATGAATTAATTAAAAGGAGTGTAAATTGGATGTTTAGCGAGATTCTAAAGAATTGAATCCTTAAGAAAATCGACAAAGAAATATGAATTATTAAGAAGTAAATAATTTGCCTTGAGATTTGACTGAAGGGTTATATATAAGATTCATCCTTAAGAAATAAAAAATTTTCTTGCCTTACAAACGTGGATGTGGGTCAAAAACTTTTTATTACTTTAACGCCCGAATTAAGGAATCTAGGAAATTTTGTGTGTTACATTGAAGATTTATTGAATAATACCCAGATCTGGTTGGTTAAATAATTTAACATTTAGTTGGGGATAAAATTCTTAATCTGGTAAACAAACTTTCGGATATTAAATTTGATAAAAGAAAAAAGTGTTAAGAAACAGTTTTTTTTTATCATAACAGTGGTGTAACATCAAATACATTTAGAACAATTGAAAATAATTAGATATATCAAATTTTGATATTTAATGCATATAATGAGTCAAAAAAATCAGCTTCCATAGTTTTTGTCATTAATAATACATGAAGATTTTAATAATATCAAAGGGACAAAATTAATAAGATTTAAATTGATTAATATCATTTTAAATATTTTTTTTGAGATTTAATCTTCTAATTGTCAATCATTTTTAAACTTAATATTTTTTAAGGTTTTCATAATTGGTCAATAATTTTTTTGCTTCTCCAAGATAACATGAATTGAAAACGTTATAATCTGAAGCTTTAAACATTATTGGGATTTATATGATGAGGGTGAAAAAAGGAAACATTTTTTTATATCCGCATTATATTTAAAATTTGATCAAACTCTCATACTGAAAAATACACACAAATGTTTGACAATCTTTGCTGCATTTTGATTGAGCTTAGTATTGCATATTTAAAAATAGTTTTATATCGGACCAATGATAGTTGGTATTATGCATATTTGAACACATTTTCAAACCCTATTTAAGAGGGTTTTTGGATTTCTATTTTTGTAAATATTAATAATCAGATCATAATAAAATCTGGTCCAAAAGCCCTCTAACAAGTTTTCCTCTAAAGAGCTTTTAAGAATGATAGAGTCTAAAATCTCTGCAAATTTTTGTAACTTTAAATCTCAGACCTATTTGATATTTTATTGTTCAACATAATTGCAGGGTCATGAGGCTGCTTCCTTTATATCATCCCACTATGAAAATATACTTTTTTGATAACTTGTAATAGCGGCTATTTTTAGACTTTTCTAATGCTTTGATCCGTTTTTAGAGCCACAATATAGCCACAATGCATGAATTTGAAAGATCGTTAAACGAAATATGCATTTTTGAATTTGCGCCTAACCTTTAACGGTAATTTGAGATTTTTTATAAAAATAAACATCACTATAAATGGAACAATCGTTGATTTACAAATCGTGCCTGACAAATAGTTCTATGTTGTTTATATATATATATATATAATGTACAGACCTCCCATGAATTAAAAACTCAAAAGTTTCAAGTTTCAAAAAATTGAAAATTACTATATTACTATATTCTAGAAAAATACTAAATTGAAAATGTCTGGCTTAAAAAGAAGCTCAGCTGCAATATGGAGAAAATCATTTCGACGACGTTCAGCGAAACCAATATCAATCATTGAAAACTCTTTACCATTACTCGGTGATATTCGAGATGATATGATCTCTCTACTTTTAAACATTATGCGAAATGAATTGAGCCAAAACCAGAATGAAATAAATAAGAAACTGAAAAAATATATGGGTTCTGAGGAGTTATTATCATCGGAAAATATCTTGGATAATGATGTTGCTGATGATAAAAATGACCCATCAGATTTGATCTTTACGAATTTTTTCAACGTTTTAAGATTGCAAGATAAAAATTTGGAAAGACGAGTGTCAAATAGGCTAAAAAAAATGGAAGGAAAACGTTCAAGTATAAATCCACCATTAAATGGGAATTCCTCTTTATCAAGAAAATCTTCATTTCATTTATCTGACCCATATCCTACTAGCCGACAAAGTGAAACATTTCCAATAGTACTGAAAACTACAAAAAAAATTTCTCGTCGACCTCATGTTTTACCCAGAAAATTTATATAAAACCAACCATATAACCCCCTCGCCATGAACATTATTCACAAAACAAGAAACTAAATTTAAATTTTTTAAGATATTGTAAATCTACCAAATTTTGTTTTCTCACTACATATGACTTTGAAATATTTTTCCTTTTAAAATAACCTTCAAATTAAAATATTAAGTTAACAAGTAAACTTTTTTAAAATAAAAAAACTAAATATGAAATGTTTAAATCAGAAATAATGAGTTCGATATCCTGGGGAAATTTCAAAGAATTCCTTCTATAGTGATTTAGAAATCGATCTTTGGTTATTTTTGTTTATATCATTTTCAATAACGTCATCGAATAATTTATTTTTGCAACTGAATCTTAAAAGCCAACTAAGCCTCAGAATTGAGAGCGGAGAACCCTAATTCGTGATATTGAAGAAAGTACTTTTAATTAAATGTTATTTTTAAACTTTAGGTCTAAATCGACAACACAAATTGATTTGTTTACTAAATACTGACATTAAAATCGAAATCCAAACTGTCAACAAACATTTCTGTTAAGGAAATCAATAAAGATAAAAAAATTCGTATCATATACTAATTTAATGAACCACCCTCAAATGTGATTATAAAAACTACTTTGATTTTAATTTAGAATATCATGCTTTATATGAACTGATTACTCATATTCGATAAATCATCCACAATCTAGCCCAGGGTTTGGAAGTAAAGACTATAAATTACCTGAATGAGCCCCAATATTTTTCAAAGGTTTGTTAAAAAAAAAGTTAACAAGAGCAAAAAATATTTTCAAAATGTTCACGAGACATTTTTTTTACGCTTTAATCATCGAATTGATTTTTCTAAGTCTTTTAATCGATATTTCAAAACCGTTACCGAATAATGATTTTTCCGAGAGGTAAATATAAATTTTAAATCTATGATTAAAAGAAATTTCAACAAATTTATAGGAAAAATTATTTTCTTAAATGAAAAACTTTATAGAAATATTCTCCTCGAAAAAAGACATATATCACAACAGAGGAATGGTAGTGACTCAGGAACAAGGCAGAATTGAAAAGTTCTAATGATGTTGTTCTAGGAGCATGAACCCTTATATATCTTTCTCATAAAGCTTAAATACCATATCTATCTTTTCTTTACGAAATCTACACAAGCTTGAATTGGTAGGCAATGAGATTTAGTTTGACGTCAACATTTTCTTTATTCGAAACTCACAAAATAAGTATCCATTAATATTTTATTTGGGTTCGAGTCTATTTTTGTGCCTTTTGAACGAAATTTAAGGCTATACTATCATATATTTAAAATATTGTTGGGTTCTACTAAATGATCAAATGAATCTTTTAGAACATTCAAAGTCAGAAAAAGTAATAGGATTGAAACAGGCTGACTGAATTTGATATATTGAATAGTCTTCTTATATCTTAAACTAAACTTGCTTGCTTTTGAGACATTGATACAAATTTATAGTATAAAAGGTTCAAAAAATAACCTTTTGGCAGATAATGGGATAATAAAAAAATTTTATTTCAAACAATTATGATATTGGGTACTTGGCAAACAGAAATCTGCTGATCTATGTTTTCCTAATAATTAAAGACTGTAAAAATCCTTTAAAAAGTTCAATTTTAACAGAATAAACCATGTGAATTGTGAACTTAAACTCTAAATGGTAAATTCAAATTTGTTCCATTCTTAGGTATTTTAGAGGACAAAGACTCAAAGTCGAATTTGTTTGATCTTTAAACTTTTTATTAAATAGGAGGCAAGAATTCATGACAATCTTTGAATGTGGTATTAAAATAAGGCCCAAAATGCACTGATGTTCCATGACCATCAGTCCCCGAGTTACAATTCTACAAAATCAGTACTAAATTAGTCCAGTTGTCGAGAATATTTAAACAATAAAACAATTTTTCTCTAACCTACCCTATTCTCTCCAGCTTTATCAAGATCATGTGACCAGTACTCAGGGCACTGAAAAACATCATATGCCAAATTAAATTGATCAAGATTTGAATCTGGGCATTGACAATTCTTTAATGTAATCCGATATTCCATTTCGTGATGCCTGAAAATGTGATTATGGGAAAAATTTATCATAAAGTTCGAAATAAAATCGTTTGAATGTTTAACACGTTGAACTTCCAATTTATGATTAATATATTCTGCGAAAACAATGCTTCCAATTCTTGACTGACCAAAAGTGACTGCGATAAATTTCAATCCTAAGACAGCAATCTCAGGGATAGCTGGAAGAATAGCATCCTTTACCTTAAGAGCTGTCAATACCGCATAAGCTATGATTTGAAAAGAATATCAAAAAAAATAAATGTATAAGCTGAATTAAACTAATGATATTTTTATAAGAAATTAAAAGAACAATATATTTTTTTCTTCTTTGAATAACTCCTTCGATTGCGTGTCCAGTGAAATAAACTTTAAATTTTGCAGTGTTAAAAATGTTATTTGCTAGCTTTAACACCTCAATAATTGACAATATCCAGGAGAAGATATCTTCATCCTATTCATTTTCCACATATCCCCCTTTAGTTTTGATATATTCAGAATAAGTGTGGGTTCTTGTTGCCTATTCTTCAATAATCATTTCAGGACCATAAAAATAAAAAACCACTGATGATCAAGATGATATTTTGCTCCCTTCGTCTAACATTTTGAGTGCACGTTCTTAAGTGTTGCTCAAGTTTTCCCTCAAAAAGATCTCGCTTTTCTTTCCCATTTTTGGGCAAAAACTACTGACTGTCCTGTTATGAACAATAAAACACCGAATAATAATTTAAAGAGAACATTTTGTGAGTCAAGCTGCGCTTTCCTGATAGGTTATACAATAGATTCCACATTTTATAACAGGACAAAAGGAAGCTGATAATAGCGCAACAAGATATCTCACATCTTGACGAAAGATATCTAGATATTTTTTTAATATCAGCAAGATTACCTATTTATAATCCTTTTATCGTTGATCCTTGACTGCTGTACAAAAGTTTTGCCTATCAATAAAAATATTTATTTGCTGCTATTGAAATCGCCGCCGCCACAATCTTTCGTCTCCAGTTTCATCGATTTTTGCCTTCTCCATTGACCCCGGCATTCGTACACCCTTCACATGGTATTCTCCTACTAAAGGAATAGGCAAATTGGGTCAACAAAGATATTGGATGTATTACTCTTATTTGCATTTATATGGACAATTTGATATCATGAAAAGACAATTTGGTAAGATCAACCATCTGACACAAAAAGAAGAAGTTTAAAAGACTTGATAAAGCAGTGGGATATATATGGCGAAAAATTACACGTTTACAGAATGAATTTCACAAAAAACTCATTGCATTCTTAACTTGCCATTATTATTCCTCCTTTTGAAGTGTCAAATATGATAAAGCGAAAAATGAGAAAGATTATAGGAGAAAAAGTTCGAAAAATGTTCGGTTAGGAATATGAGACTCGTTATGTGAAAAACTCAAATCCAATTCAATGTTCCCAAAAATTACATATATGTAAAAGGTTTGCAGAGACATAGTCGTTGGTGAGTGTTATACAAAAAATCGAAGATATCATTATTGTACGAATTCATCGCTGCCCATATGTGGTTGAGTGAATGTGACACCTTTTAGTGCAATATCTTTTCTAGCAGCCTAGAATTTAAACATTACGAGGATTCAATTCGATCAAAATGATTAATGAGATAAATATTATTACCACAAATTTTTTTGCGGAGAGGTTTGTCACACATCAGATGACCAATAGAAATTACCCTTATTTTGTTCAGGGAGGGTAATCGATCATTTTGCCATAACATTTGTATTTGTCTTATATTGAAAGAAAATTTTGAACTAGAACTTCCACTATTTTATCAATTTGGACTAGCGAAAATTTTCGAATTTTAACCTTGAGTCAAGTGTTACAATAACCTCAATCAATCCTTCACATTGTTTGGTATTTGGGGTTTCTGCAGATCGCCGGGGAAGACGAGTGCCTTTTAATTTTTGATATCCTCGTCGAACTTTACTAGATTTATTTTTTTCAAGGAATATTGGGTATGGCAATGGATGGTAGGATTGGAAAGAAAATTACAGATCTATTTTCTGAAGCAAACGGTTTCAAGCTTTGTTCTAAAAAAAATTATGTCTCTGAGCAAGAATCTAATAATAAATCGGTCATTCATTGTTTTGTCTCTTTATCACTAAACCTAAGTATTATTTAAATTGCAGAAGGGTAATCGAGTCGCGGCATCTATTTTATCCTTGGAAGTTATTTGAGGTTGAAGATTCTTGTAAATAAACAATTGTTAGTAAATAGTTGAATTCATTATTCAGCAAATGTAGTGGAATTCGTAGATTTAAAAGTTAAAGCTCGATAAAGCATTAACCAAAGAGCGAAAAAAAAACACAAAGCAGCTCAATAACTAACTAAAAAGACTTTCACCAAAGTGATTACTATCCAAAGTTTTACTAATTTATTTGATACTAAAAAAGGGGTTTCGAAGGATAATAAAACATAGGAATTTATCAAAACTAAAGAGCTCAAAAGATTCTTTTTTTTGTTTTTCTCACGCTTAATTTTCCTTCAATGAAAAATTCCTTTAAATTTAATTTGTGATTGGTTTCATTAGTCGCAACTAAATGACCATGTGGTGATAAGCACAGTACAATCAAATGCCCATAAAAATACAAATTTTCATTTTAATTCTTGTATCATTTTTTTCACATGGTAATTATTTACTGATTTCTTAGATACGTGTTTCAATCAAAGAAAGAAGAAGAATAATAATAATAATAATAATAACACACCAAAGATATCATGTTAAAAAAGTGGATATTGGATATTCGAATATTTGTATTTCTCTTTCAAATTCTTTTAAATTCAAGTTGATTGAAAATGAAGCCCAATTTTAATATAAATTATTTTAAAAATAAGAATTTTAGACCAGCTAAATTTTCATTTTAAAATTTTTCGTATTTTTAATTATAATTTGACTTTTATTTAAAGTTTTTATAAAAAACCAAATATTTTCAATGATTAAAACTCAATTAAATTTTATAAAATAAATGGAATTGCTCCTAAAATTATCTGAATAATTCATATTTTCACAGTTTCATTATGATAAAGAAAATAAAAGTGGATTCATTTATAAAATTATTTTGAATTCCTGATTTGGTAAACGATATTAGCACTGCGTTGTATTTATTGTAAACCTGAAAAGACTTGAAGAATTTCTTTTTCTTTGTGGTTATAGCAAAATTAAATAAAGGTTTATATAAAAGGCTTACTCAATGAAAAAGACTAATTGGGAATAAACTTTTCTAAAAAGTGTAATTAAGATGAAGTAATTGCAGGTCTTGAATAACTAATTTCATTTTGCAATATTTCTAATTGCATTAAAAGCTTCTGTGGTGAAGTTAAAATGTTTAAACTTATTTATTTTAATTAGCTTCTCATTGATGAACAAGAATTCCGATTTGCATTTTTTGTCCAACAAGTTAAAAGGAATAGTGGCTCAGGAAATTTGAGCTCCAAAACCTTTCATTGCTACCACTTATTGACCAGAATTTCAAATCCTAATCATTAAATCGGTAACACAATGAGTCCGCAATAAACATAAGCTTTGAGAAACATTATTTTTATTACTTTGACCATATGGTATTGATGGAATAATTTTCAAATGAGCTTTTGTGCATTTGATATAATGCCAATTTTTGCGTAAACTAATTTTTTTTTTAATTTTTAATTTTTCCCAGAGTAAATTGAATTTAATATAAAAAGACTGTATATCTTTGTAAAATTTCTGGTAAACAATTTTGATTAGTTTGAAATAAATAAATAAATAAATAAACGCAAGCGTTGAAAATTATTGAACTCCGCGTGCACACAAATCCTATTAAAATTAAAGATATCCTCAATAATATTAAAGCTCTTTACAAGTTACCTTCTGTCCCAAACTATCTCCAAATTGTGAGAGCAGTCTTATTTTAAATCGAGAAAAAATGTTACGAACATTGACCTTGGCCTTCTTGTCATTCATATTTTCCCTTCTAATGCTTAACAAAGCAGTTGCGAGACCAATAACTGCTAGAAGCCAAATTGAAATTATTGCTATGAACAAAAAGTAAAGCGCAATTGAACATTCATGATTAAAATTGAGTTTCCTTAGAATCTAAATAGTTTCAAATTTTTTAGATCCCTAGTTTTACTACATCGAAGGAACCAGAGACAAATACCATGTGGTCGGCTCGTTGGAAGGAGAGAAATAGGAATTAATCCTGCTTGCAAACCTTCTAAGCACGATATTTAATATGAATGTTCAAATTTAAAAAATTCTGATTTCATATTTAAAAATTCAGGTTCTATGATTTTCGAAATTTTAAACTTTATTATTTTTGAAAGACTTAATTTTTCATTATTCTTTTGCTTAGCATCGAAAAATCATCATAATTATTTATCCAATTTTTTCCCTCAAAGAAATCTTTAATATATATACATGTATAATACTTAATTTTACAATCATTATTACTGTCCAGAATCTTTGGTTTTCGCAATATTCAACAATTTTTTTGAATAATAATAATAATAATAATAATATGGCAAAGATTCCTATTGAAAAGTTTCTATCTGGAACATGAAAGTTTATCAATGAAACCATCCACCTTTAAATTACGTTGATTTCTTTGAAATTATAGTTTTTTCGATGTTTTAAAACATTATACATGTTTTCTCAGGATATTGTAGTTCTTTTTTGACTTTTTTCTATTCTTAGCTACTGAAATTTAGATTATTGATTTCTCAATATGTAATATTATTTTGTCTCTTTTCAGACTTTGTTCAAACTTTTTCATAATAAATAAATAAGTAAATAAATTCTTTTCACCTGGCTTATCATTTGACTAGAGGCAAAAAAATTCAATGGTATTTCCCGATATATTGCTAAAAGTCCTATGTTATTTGAATCTTAAAAAGTAAAAGAAAAGTTTATTTAAAAATCAAGAGAAAAGCAATGTATTGAATATAAATTTTCAATTCGAAATCTCTCAAAATTCGCAAAATGTTTTGATTTTTTAGTTTACTCTCTCGTTATTTTGAACAGGTCAGGAACAAATCAAAAATATATAAGAACTTTGATATATATAGGGGACATAGGTTTTATTGTGTAATTCTCGGGAGGTATGCAACCAGGTGGGACAATATTAAGAATAATCTGCCTTTTTATATAATATCTATTTGTGGACTAGAACTTTTAAATAATCAGTTAGGCGATCATGGGAAACCCTATTCACTAGCTTTTATAAAGCAAGGGGTGAATCTCTTGATTCTGTGTAATAGTACTGATAAAATCAACGCTACTTTCTAAAAACAAGAATTTTGATCAACATCATATAACCCGATAGGAGGCCTAATTAAATACCAAGACAAATTCAAAATCACCTTGTAAAAAATGACATCGCTTCAAGATTTATTAAAAATTGTTTCCTCTGTCAATGACCCTGGTGGCGACGACGAAAATCTTTTGGTGGCAATTGAAAAATGGCGAAAATCCCAAAAACTTGAAACGGACGAAGTATTCAACGAACTACTTGAAATAACGCAAACTGAACCAATCTACGGTTGTATTTTGGCCATTTTTTATCATTATGGAATTGGAACGGTAATCAAAAAAAAAGAAGCTTTCAAATGGTATAAAATTACTGCAGAGATTGACGACCATTTCAGTCAAAATCAACTTGGATGGTGTTATCAAACACCATTCGGGGTGGAACAAGATTTTGAAAAGGCGGTTTTTTGGTTTCTAAAATCAGCAAAAGGAGGAAATCCGAGTGGGGCTTGTAATCTTGCTTCTGCTTACCGATGGGGAGTTGGAACAAAGCTGGATAAAAGATTGACATTTTATTGGTACATGAAATCTGCAGAATTCAATGTTTCTATGGCGCAATTTCACCTTGGGAAATGTTATCAATTGTGTTGGGGCATCGAAAAGGATCTTCATAAAGCTATCGCCTTGTATCGAAAAGCTCTTGTGGATAAGGGATGTCAGTATTGTAATGCAGAATTAAATGATATTTTCTTTCCCCATCATCTTAAATGGAATTAGAGAAGTTTATATAGTTTCTACGGTTCGAGAATTTTTCAGAAGGCTTTACATGATAATTATCCAAAGTAAAAAACTTAAAGTACAACAAAAGGGCTTTAAAATATAGAGTTCTCAAATTATCCGATTTCCAAAAGATGACATTCACCAAAAAAAATTTCGTCTCTTCAAAAGTTGCACCCTAAGCCTTCAAACAATTCGTGGTAAAATAATTGACTTCATAACAATAAACTCACTAGGCTTTCAAAGTGCATTATCAAGCTTTTACGCAATCACAAATTCACATCTTGGATTTTCATGAATCATCCTTTGGAGTTTACCTAATACTTGTTAGTCTAAAATTCTTTGTAGATTAATCACAAAGTAGCTCATAGGAAAACATACTTTTTCACGAAATAAATAAGGCCGAGAAACTTCTACGCGATAGATAAAATTATTTCCAGTAATATTTTTGGATCTTTAAGCAATCGATGAAAATCCCATTTTTAAATTTTTTATTCGTTCCAAACTTTCAAACTCTTGGAGGCAAATTATGAAGCCTATCACACACTTTAACTATCAAAAATCCTCAAGTTTTTTGGTTTAAAAAGGGAGGGGGGGGTTAATAACATTTGTTCGAATTGTAAAGACTGGAAAATCTGGATGAATTCCCTGAACCAGAAATATCAATGTTAATATTTTTTGCTGGAAATATTGTGAGAAATATTATTTCAAAGCTGCGATTAAAGAAATTTCGCAAAAACCCTTTGGGATGGAGAAACGGGAACCATAATTATCTAATACTTGACAATTTCTGATATTCAAAGATCCGACTTCAATTATTCCTTTAATAATTTATAAACTTTGCGAATTTTAAATATAAAATAATATAATAAATATAAATAATATTACGAACAAAGAAATAGTTTTTTTCACAGCTCTGAGTTTTCCCAAGGATCAAAGACCAATTATGATGCGAATATAGTCGAAGAATATAGATCAGTGAGGTTTAAATTACTAGGTACATTCAAAATTTAGCTTTTGGACTCTTTTTGCGCATACTTCAAATACCTTATTCCCTTCCTAGCCATTATCAGCTACCCTATTTCGAAATTCAGCACCAATATCAGGTACAGAACTTATTTGTGAAACAGTACGATTATTAATGAGAACAATCCGAAGATAATAGCTATTTAGAAACTTGCTTTCAGGTATTAAAATTATAATTTACGATTCGAAATCGAAATTACAAAAATATTTGAAATCAACTTATTTATTTATCTAAATATTTTTAAGGAATGGAATTAATGAAAGAATTATTAAAAATA
This sequence comes from Geosiphon pyriformis, assembly GCA_016748015.1. Classification (NCBI taxonomy): domain Eukaryota; kingdom Fungi; phylum Glomeromycota; class Glomeromycetes; order Archaeosporales; family Geosiphonaceae; genus Geosiphon; species Geosiphon pyriformis. The sequence continues at coordinate 865,598 of JAAOMT010000003.1, read as the reverse complement.
TTCACTTCAGTAGTTGATCCAGGCCTCAATGATGAGCACTTGCAAGATAAAATATATGAATGGCGAAAGTCCAAAAACATGGAAGCAGAACAAATTTTTAAACAACTTTTGAAAATTGCACCATCCAATCCCGAATACGCTTGTCTACTTGGATTCTGCTATCACTATGGAATAGGCACACGAATTCATCACAAAGCAATGATAGACTGGTATAAAGTGTCGGCAGAATCCGGGGATTTGTATGGGCAAAGTCAACTTGGATGGTGTTTTCAAGAAGCGGTTGGGATTGAGGAGGATTCAAAAATAGCCTTTTATTGGACATTGAAATCAGCCGAGGGGGGATGTCCGTGTGGGGCATGTAATATTGCATATTGTTATCGACAAGGTATTGGGACGAAGATTGACAAGAGAAAGTCCTTTTTGTGGTATATAAGATCTGCTAAAAGTGGTGTTGCCACTGCGCAATGTAACTTAGCAAGATGTCATAGGCTTCGTTGGGGGACTGAACGAGATGTGCATAAGGCTATATTTTGGTATCGAAAGGCGATTCAGCGTGGGTATCCATACTGGAAAGCAGAATTCAAGGACCTTTTGAATGGGCATGATTGATATGAAGAATAGGTGCTTTTGAAAGATTGAAGTTCTATCTATTATAAGGGATTCTTTCCTCCCATAGATTTTCTGAATATGATTTATTGCGATTCTTCTGATGAATTACAATGAAAGAATTTTCATCTATTTTTACTGGAACCCTAAATATATCTCATATTTATCCTGTTTCCAAAGACAAACAACCCTCTGATAGTTTTCCATATATTTAAGAATCATATTATCTTGAAGTTTTCTCTAATTTTTTCCCTTAGATATTGTGGGTGGGAATGAAAACGCTTAAATTATATGGAAAATTTTCAAGGTATTTTCATACAATAAAATTACGAAAATCTAAAAAGATGAAAAGCTTTCAAAATAAAATTCTGTGAAATAATATCTTGAAAAATATTGTTTCTTTAACAGAAAACAGGGCCTGATTTCCGGCTTGAGTATTGTAAGGCAATATTTTCCCAATTTTAAGGAAAGAAAGCTTTCTATTTTATGGAAACCTGTATTGAACGAATGGTTGTTCTGCTGCGGGTTTATGTATATAAACAGTTAGTTCGCGGCAAACGTATCGATATTATATTGGCAGAAAAATTATTGTTCCCTTAAATTTTGCTTTGATTTCATGCTTTTTAATAAAATATTTTCTATAAAGATATTGTACTATAACTTTAATAATTTTACAAATTGAAATCTAAAAATGGTTTACCAAAATTTTGTAACTATTTATTATTATTAATGTAGTTTTTAATAGCTTCGTTAAACTAATTTACATCCGAAAAATTTATATTAGCTACTATATGCTAATTTTGGGGGTTGGCTAAAGCGGAGTACATTTCACATGATTTTATTATGTGATTTTATTATGTAATTTATTTTATTTATATAAAATATAACATTACTATTAGTCGAATTAAATGTAAGCTGTAAATTTTGGAATCAAGTGAAGCGAATCTTTAGACATTTGACTAAGATTAAAAAATTATATTAGGTTGTATCAAAATTATTGATAAGTAAATACAAAGAAGTCTCTAAATTCTTAATAAACATTTCTGCCTGCTCAACATCATTCTCTTCAGCTCTAAAATACACATTACACAGTCTTTCTGTTAACTTATTTACAACAAGGTGGCAATTTTCCACTTTTTTTTCTTTTTCTGTTTGTTTAAAAACATCTATTTTCACCAATTCACATCCTTGATAAACTTTAAATCCACTTTCTTCAAATAATTCTTGAAACATTCTTCAAACATTGACCATTAACAACTTCATGTTTATAAAAATATGTTTGCATGATAATAAATATTGATTTCGAAATAAACAATAATAATCAAGAAAAGTAAGTCCTGATGCATTTTTGCCTTTTGCCAACCTATTCATTGCTGCAGAAGCCTTTTGAACAAGCATTTGTTGCAAAGGAAAGAAAAACTTATGTAATTTCATTTTCTTCTAACAAAAATTAAAAGCAACATGTTCAAAATCAGTTTTTTTCTTAATATTAAAAACAATGATTTTATAAGCAGCACCTGAAATAAAATTAAACAATATAAAAGTTAGAACAAAACTGATAATACAAAAGAACATAACATAAAATAAAATAACACAACAAAAATTACCAATTAATTCATGCAAATAAGATGTTGTTCTTTTGAGCTCACTATGTTAAGACTCAAAAGAATTTGTAAAAGTAACTTGTAGAAGAAAAGGTAAATATTAATGTGTTCAAAGAACCCACTAGTAAATGTTTCTTATATAGTTTCTTTTGATATATGTAGAGATAGTAGAAACCAAACAAAAATTAATAATATCTTAAAATAATTGTTTACAGCCAATTTTTGTTCTCTTATGTATTGCCAAAACCATAGTTTCACAAGTTTATTTATCATAAATTTTTGATATTCATGTCTTCATAACATGAACAGTACAGAGAAATATTTTGTACTCTTGTTTACCACTAGAAAGATCAGAGAAAGTTTGTTTAATACTATTTGTCTCAGCATTACTCTAATCTAAAAAAAAAACTGAGGAATCTACCAAGGACACTTTTTTTTAATAATTTATAATGCTTCAATGGTAGTTTTATTATTCTTATTGTTTACAAAAAAATGTGCACCAACATTCCAACATTTATATCCATCCAGAACATATAATCTAAAAGGCACCAGTTATGCATATTGGTTTTGTGTGTAGAATCCATCAGTTAACCATCAATGACACCAAAGTTTTTCAAGTTGTTTGGAATGCGCGAAAACAATGCACCTTCAGAAAACTGGCAAAAAATACAATATCATTTGGTATGATATTCTTGATTGCTTAGATGTGACATGGTCTCCAAAATGTCTTGTTCTAACTTGGTACTACCAATAAGGTAAGCCTTCATAGGTCCACAAAGTTTATATTTGATGTTTGCAACTTCCTTCCATCTTAAATATTGAGCACAATTACCAAGACTTAGTGTATTGGCATATTACTTGACAGCGTTAACAATGACTATTCGAGGATAACACTTAACGGCTTCTTCTTTGACCAAGGTTTAAAAAATTTCAGGGCATTTCAACTTGTCACAATCTGAGAGAATATGAGAATGATTCAGAGAATTTTTAAAATTTTCAATTTTGACCATCTTGGTGGAAACTAACCGCAATACTTTTATTTTTGTATGACAAGAACCAGATGGCCAAAATCATCGCCACTTGCATTTCTTGGTGGAAATTTCTTTGTTTTCTCACTCATTGTCTTCTTGTTCACTATTTTTTCACTCACTCGAGTTTTGGTGTTCGGTGAGATGGCAAACAAAAACCTTCCAGGAGTCACTATTGAGAAGTTTGCAAGAATAATACTGTGTCCATAAATTTGAAACGAGGCTACCAAACTTTGTCAAATTCTTCCTTCGGAGCCTCAAATGGACTGTCAACATTAAAGAGGAGAACCCATTTCTTATCAGAAGTGAGGTTTAAAGGTGGTAAGGGAAGTGTGGTATGAAGGATAGTAGGGGTGATAATAGTGTTTGTTAGGGAAAGAGAGACAGTGGCTAAAAGGGCCCGTTTTTCATTAGAAGTCGGGTTGAAAGGTGTCGTTAGGGTAAGGTTAGGGCTTGTATAGGTGTTAGGCTTAGGAGTGCTCATTATTAAGTTTAAAAACACGATCAAAACTCGTCAAAAAAACCATGTAAAACTTATCGAAAAAAAACACATAAAGCTTGTTGAAAAAAAAACACGTAAAGCTCGTTGAAAAAATCAATCAAGCAGGCAACAATAAAATACGTGTTCTAATAAACCATTGGTTAAACATATACCCCCCCTCATAATGTGATTACAAATCGGTGATTGGCATCGCCTTGATGATCACCAAAATAGGTTTCTTATTTCCGGTCATATACGGTACTATTTTTTCTTCAGGTTTAAATTACTAGGTCATTCAAAATTTAGCTTTTGGACTCTTTTTGCGGCATATTTCAAATACCTTATTCCCTTTCCTAACCATTATCAGCTACCCTATTTCATCACCAATATCAGGTACAGAATTTATTTGTGAAACAGTACGATTATTAATGAGAACAATCCTAAGATAATAGCTATTTAGAAACTTGTTTTCAGGTACTAAAATTTTCGAAATCGAAGTTACGAAAATATTTGAAATCAACTTATTTATTTATCTAGATATTTTTAAGGAATGAAATTAATGGAAGAATTATTAAAAATATTCACTTCAGCAGCTGATCCAGGCCTCATTAATAGGAACTTGTATGGAGAAATACATAAATGGCTAAATTCCAAAAACATGGAAGCAGAACAGATCTTTAAACAACTTTTGAAAATTGCACCATCCAATCCCGAATACGCTTGTCTACTTGGATTCTGCTATCGCCATGGAGTAGGCACACGAATTCATCACAAAGCGATAGGCTGGTATAAAGTGTCGGCACAATCCGGGGACTTTGTATGGGCAAAGTCAACTTGGATGGTATTATCGAGGAGGAATTGGGATTGAGAAGGATTTAAATATAGCCTTTTATTGGACATTGAAATCAGCCGAGGGGGGATGTCCGTGTGGGGCATGTGATGTTGCATATTGTTATCGAAAAGGTATTGGGACGAAGATTGACAAGAGAAAGTCATTTTTGTGGTATATAAGATCTGCTAAAAGTGGTGTTGCCACTGCGCAATTAGATTTAGCAAGATGTCACAGGTATTGTCGGGGGACGGAACGAGATGTGCATAAGGCTTTATTTTGGTATCGAAAGGCGATTCAGCGTGGGTATCCATACTGGAAAGCAGAATTCAAGGACCTTTTGAATGGCATGATTGATATGAAGAATAGGTGCTTTTGAAAGATTGAAGTTCCATCTATTATAAGGGATTCTTTCCTCCTATAGATTTTCTGAATATGATTTATTGTGATTCTTCTGATGAAATTACAATAAAAGAATCTTCATCTATTTTACTGGAACCCTAAATATATAAAATATTTATCCTGCTTTTCAAAGACAATCAACCCTCTTATAGTTTTCCATATATTTAAGAATCATATTATCTTGAAGTTTTCTTTAATATTTTCCCTTAGATATTGTGGGTGGGAATGGAAACGCTGAAAATTTTCATACATAAAATCTAAAAAAAATAAATCTGTTGAATAATATCTTTCAAAACATTGCTTCTTTAACAGAAAATAAGGAACTGATTTCCGGCTTGAATATTATAAGGCAATATTTTCCCAATTTTAAGGAAAGAAAGCTTTCTATTTTATGGAAATCTGTATTGAACGAATGGTTGTACGGCTACGGGTTTATATATATAAACAGTTAGTTCGCGGCAAACGTATCGATATTATGTTTGCAGAAAAATCATAATTCCGAAAGATTTCACATTATGAAAGTTTCGTTATTCAGATTTTTTTATTTGAAAGTTTTAAACTTTCTCAAAATTCTATAAAGGGTTCATTTTTAATTATAATTTTTATTAATTATAGTTTCCTTAAAATTTGCTTTGATTTCATGCTTTTTAATAAAATATTTTCTATAAATATATTGTATTATAGTTTTTAATAATTTTACAAATTGAAATTTAAAAATGTTTTTAGCAAAATTTTGTAACTATTTATTATTAGCAGCTATATGCTAATTTTGGATTTAATTGTCTGTTTTATATATGGTTTAATGTAATTTAGTTAACAGTTTTTTCAATCCTATAAATTACATTTGTCCAAAATCTACAAACTTAACATATTAACACAAAATTGTTATTAACAATCAAATTACTCTTTTTCAAGTTCAATTTCATTTTAGTTAAAGGAATTCAAATTCTTTTATAATACATTATCATAAAATTTTGAACTAAATTTGCAATTTTAACTTCTGCTATTTTAGCATTTTTAAAAAATCTTATTAATTTAATATACAAATTTTTTGGCCAAAGTTGTGTACATGTTTATATTTCTATATTTGTATACAAAAACTTTAACTTTTTTAAATTTTGAAGAATTATAGAATTATATTGGTATGTTTCAATCATTAAATACCAAATATTTAACAAGTACTTTAATGCCAACTTTTGTGTTAATGTCTACACAGCAAACAAATATGTAATTTTTATTATAAAGCTTTTTTTTACTATTAGCAACATATGGTTACAAATTGAAATAATATGCTAATAAATAGCAAAGAAAATAGTTATTGTATAAAAAAATAAAAATAAGTAAGAGAATTTATACTTAAGAAGCAAATTAAATGAATAAGAAATTCAATTAATGTAATTAGTTTCACAATTACAATTTTTATTTTAATTTGTGCTTTTAAAATTTAATACCAAATATTATTTTGTTTTTTTAATAAATCATCTACTAGCAAAAACGTAGTTCAAAAAAAATAAATTGTGTTATTGGTACTTAAATAATTAAATATATTTTTTACAACTTTAGAATGTTTATTTATATATTTAATAATTATTAAATTAATTATTTGGGTAATAATCAAGTTAATAACTAATTAAAATAATAATAAATTGTCAAGTACATAACATTAGTAACTAAATATATAATTAATTAAATACGGGAAAAGAAAAATTTTTTTAACAGTAAAATATATTAAAAATAATTACTATAAACCCAGTATAAAACAATATAACTGTAGAAATATAATTAAATTATTACTATAAATAAATGATAGAAATATTTTATTTATAAAAATATTATGCAAAGCGTTTATTATATATATATATATATTAACCAACAGACTTTTTGTTTATTATACCAATTTTTCAATTAAACTATAACTATTGTTACTAATTAAAATTTAGTTCAAAAATTATCATAAAATTATTCGTAATTTTTATTATGAATCTAATATTAATTATTCAATTATTAATAATACAATGTTTCAGATTTTTACATGAATTTACAAGTATAATTAAAATATTATAATTAGATTATGTATCACTTTAAAAAATTTCAAGTAATACAAATAAAAATTCAGTTAATTTAAACAGTTTCACTAGAATTTCAAGTAGTTTAGTCAAATTTCAAACAGTTTAAATAAAATTCAAACAGTTCAAAGTGAAATTTGTATAATTTTGCTAAAACCTATGTAAAGTTGTATAAAAAAAGCTTAAGTTCTTTAAAAAAATGTATTTTACAACAGAATAATAATTTTTATGCTTGAAATAAATATAATTCATTAAAACAATTTTTTTTAACCAAATTATACTTAACAAAAAAATTTCTAATAACTTCACAATTTTTTAGCTACTAATTTCAGATACATTAATTTTAATTTAAATTACTAAACCCAAAATAAGGAAGTATTGTAATTTTTTAATTTAAAAAAAAACTTAAAATTTATAACAAAATTACATTTTAAATCAATTATTTAATAAATTAAGTGAGTAATATATTATTTAATATTGATTCAATAAAAAACAATAAATCAAAAAATTCAAATAATAAATATATTTTTAAATATTAATAACATAAATTAGTAAATAATTTTTTTTAAATTCTTTTTCATGTATTTTTTAATTTGGTTTTTTAATTTTTTGGAATTATTTTAATATTTATTTAAGTTAAATGATAAAATATGAATATTTATTTAATTGAAAAATTTATTTATTTATTTATTTATTAATTCATTTATTGATTTGTTTATTTTTTAAATCTGTTTCAATTAAAACTTAAAATCTGTTTAATAATAAATATTTGTTAAAATTTATTTTTATTTTTAATTTATTATTATTAAAACCCAAATTTTTTGATATAAATAAATAAATTACACAAAAAAATGTTACTAAAAATAATATGAAACCTGAATTATATTTTTTATTTGTAAGACTTGAAAAAAAAAAAATCTTTTTTTTCCTGAAACTGCAGGCAATAAATATGCACATTTTTTGTGAATAAGAGAAACGCCTTTCAACAATATTTTACGAAAATAGCGATAAATCATCATCATCATCATCATCATCATCATCATCATCATCATCATCATACTGAATTGATTATGGTTTTTTTTCTTCTCTTTTTATCAATGATATCATGCATTTTGTGTCTTTCATAGCATGATTCATAGTAATGTAAAAACATTTGTAGAGAATTAATCCCTTAAAAACTTCATTCCTCATTCAAGAAAAAAAAATTTTTGAGTAAATTTGGCTCAAATAGCATGAAAGCCATCCATAGATAAATGTTAAATAATGGTAGTATAAAAGACCATTCATATTGACGCTTTTAATGCAACCAGGAATTATAATAATAGTAACCTGTTTAAAATCCTACTTTCATTTTGTCTTTTGATGATGACGTTATAAAATTAGCCATTTTGAAAGAAATATACAACCAAAAGTTAAATATCATAACCAATACATAATTAATTACTTACTTACTTACTTACTTACTTACTTACTCACTTACTTACTCCTTATTCATAACTATAACATATGAACTCAAAAATTATCAACTCTTGAACTTTAAAAATTTGAAATATTTAACGCATCATCCCATGATAAACATCAGTTATAATAGGTTTTGTAAAGAGTACCAAGAAGCGACTTTACTAAAACGAACAAAATTAAAAACTATCGCGTGGTGACAATATATACGTTAAAAATATTTTGTTCCGATATTCGCCTTAGTTTAAAGTTTTAACGGCAATTCACATGATACATAAAAAAGAAATCAAGGTAGTAGTTTTAATTATGCGATAGGAACAATCAAACTGTCATGTGTTAATTTTCTACAGCTTAAGAGATAGAGATATATATATATATATATATATATAGAGAGAGAGAAAAAAAGATATGATAAAACGCAAAAATTTGAGTGCAGATTGCAGAATGTGAGAAGGTTTCTAAAGAAAAGATATTACTAATTTAGACTAAATGATTACAAATCTAAGTTAGGAATAGTAATAAATAAATTTAATTGAACAAAAGTGATTTCCCATTTGAATCACCTTTTTGAATCACAATAATCACATAAAAGTTGTTCCCTAACTGTTAAAATCAAGTTCCCTAATTGTTAAAATCAAGTTTCCTAATTATTAATCAATTATATATTGTGAAACAAAGAATTGTGAAAATAATAATAATGACCTGTAAATGCGCGCACGCGTGAAACGCATTTATTAAATCTGAATCATCATTATCATCTGCATCTACAGAACAAAATAAAAATAAAACTATTTTTATATATATTATAATAAATTTAAATTAAAGGAAAATCCGAAATTCTAATTTACTATTTTTGGGTAAAAAGAGTTAAAAGGATTGAAGGGATCAGTTGATGTGAAATTAAAGTTTTTTAAAAAAAAAAAAAAAAAAAAAAAAAGGTTGGGAATCGAAGATTTAATGGGTATTTCCAAGAAAAGGGTTGTTTTTGTTAATAAGATCATTAAAAAAATTTTCCAAACTTGGGCATGTATGGAACAATAATTTTTATAGGATTCAGCATGAACTATTTCGGGTTTTCAAGGAAATGTCATGAAATAGTTTATAAGGATTTGTTTTTAATCGAAAATATATATGTTTCATTTTAGCCCCTTTTTTTTCAGATTTCCCTTTCTTTTTTCTTTTTTTTTAGGAATTCAAACAAATTAGTTAAAAATGTTAGATCATCCTCTTTTTAAAAATTTTTAACCAAACTTTGAAGTGCTGAAAAAAGTTTTTGAACCTTTTTTTGTCAAAATTAAACTTTACTTGAATATTAAAGTTAAAGATAAAAATTTTCATTTCCTGGAATGAATTTCTGTCAGTCAACAAAGGGTACCAAAATGCTAATAATGACGATTTGAATCTACATTCAACATGAAGATCCAAATAATTAAAACATGATAGACGTAAAAAAATAAAAAATGTTGAGGTGTGTTTCCATTAAAGTGCAAGAAATCCGTCAATCCACGCAAATGACATAGATAACCCAATTTTTTTATAGATTCGTCATTCATACATAAAATGCTCTTTGTAACTGTCTTTGTCTTTATTTTTTGAGTGTTAGACCGAAATTTTTTTGAAATTTCTTATCTAAATTGTAATTGGAAAAAAAAAAGTTACCATGAATCTAGACAATCTTTTGAAGCGTGCGCCAAATTACCAAAATGAGATGAAAATTCCGGAAATGCGAAATTTTTTTTGATAAACATTTTTTACTATCCTAAATTTAATTAGTCTTGTAAAAATTAATTTTCGGGAATCAATAATCAATAATAATCAGTAAATAATCAATAAATCATAATAATCATTTTCAGAATTAAAAAAAAAAAACTGTTCAATCACCATCACACAAACACATTTGTAAAACGATATTTGGGAAATTACGTGATATACGTTTAAAAGATTCTAATTTGATGTTGATGATGATCATTAAATTTCTAAATTTTATTTTTGTAGGTTTTTTTTTTCAATCTTTAAAGATATTATGTTTTATTATTATTAAACAACTTTAAATGTTCTTTTGAACAAATTTTATTTTTCAATTAAATATTTTTTACGTATAAAATTTGTTCTTGGAAAAAAAAATTCATTTTCAATCTTTTTTCTTTTTTGAGATTTCTTAATTAGCATTCACACGGTTTAAGGATAAAAAAAAATTCCAACCCTTTTTCATTATCATCAACTCTTCTCAACAAAAGGATTCACAAATTTCTTTTACCTTTGTTCAGTAGATCTCACGTTTTTTTTTTCATTTGGTATTGAAACCAGACATTGTTTAAACAATAAACATTTGTTCTATTCAATTATGAAAGGCAGAAAATATTGACCCGAGAAACCAAAACAAAAACCTCATCAATAGCTCACTTTTTACGGTAAATACCCTTACGAGAATAAACCCCCATATATCTTTACATAATTTAACACGAGTCGTTTATCTCAATCATTTAAAGGAAATGTGGCGGTATTATTTTATAATGTATGCATGAAAATTTGAAAATGTCAAAAAAAAAGAACGAAAATAAAAAGAGGATTTTTTTTGATTGCCAATGATTTATCGATTGATAAAACATGTTCCAAAAAAGCATATAAATTATTATTATTATTATTATTGTTGTTGTTTTGTTTTTGTTTTTGTTTTTGTTTTTATTTTTGTTTTTGTTTTTGTTTTGTTGTTCAAAAAGACAATCACTGAGCTTTTAGTGTGATAGTATGATAGTGGCGTTTTTCAAAATACAATGAAAATATTTCAAATTTGGGAGGAATAATTCAAAAACTACGATAATTCGCATTTGTTAAAATAATAACAAACAAAATGAAATTGCAGAAAAAAGTCTCAATTTACATGTCAGCTCATTGTACACAAATTTAGCATAATGAACTGGTTGCTTTTGAGTGGGTGGGTGAGTGAGCGAGTGAGTGAGTGAGTGAGTGAGCGAGTGAGTGAGTGGATGGATGGTTAGGTGGGTGACTTAAATTGTTCTCAATTTCAATCAGAACCTGAGTCAAGCCTTTACCAACTGAAAACCAATATACAAAAAAATATAAACAAAAAACCAGTATAGTTATAAACTCAAAAGTTTATATGTCAGCTCTTAGTAATAATAATAATGGATAAGTCCGATTTAAAATTTTCACACGAAAAATTCCCTTGAAACTGAGTAAATGTGATTTGCGTGTTTTTGATTGAGTTTTAATGACCTTCGGTTTCCACCTTTGATCTTACCTTGATATTCAAAAAACTAGACTTGAAAGTGTGAATCCTCATGATCACTTTAGCGAAAAATAATTTCCTTCTTTTTCTGCAGAAAACTATTGAAATCCCAAAACTAATCTAAAAAGAACAAAAGGTAAAACATGTCAATTGTTCTTTTTGTTCGATCATCAAATTACAAATTTCCCAATTAGATTGAAAAATATTCACGTGGCAGGACAATGCAACAAATCATGATCACTGATGATCTTTTGAAAGTACGTTCCCAGACGCCATGATAGTCCAATTTGTGCATACAATGCTGAGAAATTCATCCTTTAGATTTTAGATTTTTTTTTCATTGAATGTATAATGTAAAATGTATAATGTAAAATGTAAAATGTAAAATGTATAATGTAAAATGTAAAATGTAAAATGTATAATGTATAATGTATATTGTGAGCACGCGAGAGAAAATCATGAATGTTTGACTATTTGATATTTGGTGTCACTTCTTTTTTTTTTGATCCGAAAAAATATTTTTAAAGTAATTGAAAAATTCCTATTGTGGAACTCTCCAGACTTTAAACATTGTTTAATACTGTATTAACGCCATTACGATTACTTTTTAAAGAAAATCAATCATAATGGTAACATAAAAATGATTAAACATTGAACAATAGAAAAAAGATTTTGTATTTATGCTTAAAAAATTGGCTTTTGATCATGCAGGTTGAACTCAATGATCAAAAGGTTGATAATTTCTTTTTTTTTAAAAAATTTGGTGAAAAAAAAAGGTTTTTTTTTGTTGATTCTTTTATTCAATGCACATAACAAATAATGTACACGAGAATAAAAGTATTGATATTGTGGTATAATGGTGATAATAATAATAATTATTCTTCTTCTTCTTCTTCTTCTTCTTCTTCTTCTTCTTCTTCTTCTTCTTCTTCTTCTTTTTCTTTTTCTTCTTCTTCTTTTTATACATATAATTTGTATTTTTTTTAAATTGATGCATGAAAAAGATGACCAAAATTTTTAAAGTTTTTTAAAATTTTAAACTTTGAAATAATACTAAATATAGAAATATTTAATCTTTAATGAAAATAATGATTTATTTATTTATTTTATTATGCTTATTTTGAATTTCGTCATTTCCATGCCTCAGATAATTATGCTTAAAAAAAAAAAAAAAAAGAAGTTACAATTGAAATCTCAACTTTAAAAATTTCTGCACAGTTAATCAACATGTCAAAAAAAATTACTGTTTTAAATTTTTAAAATTTACTATTTGATAGATTTATCACAAGATAATTTTAATGCAACTGTAACATATCACAGATTTCATGGCTGATAATCATAATTAATATATATTTTTGATATACGTATCACGCGTCATATAGAACATAAACGAATCACCAAAAATCAAAAATCAAAAATACAAAAAATTTTCGAGTTTTGATCTTATGATGAAAGCTTTTAAGATGATTTTTACTGTTGGTAATAATTAAAAAATATATGTCAGATGCTTATTATTAAACCCATTCACAAATATTCGGTGGATTCTCTCTGCATTTTTATCACTCATGTTAACCATGCTTTAATAATAGTTTACTAACTTTTACCATGGTAAGAATGTCAAAAACCATATCCGCCAAAAATTTTTTTTTATTGGTTGAAAACTTTCTTTTGTAAATTTTATTAAGGCTTTTTAATTTACGAATGTACAAAATTAGAAATCCTATCAGTCATACATTCATCTCATAAAATTACTGTGAAACAAATAAGTGTATCATATTTTTCCTCTATGGGATAAATCGAATGTCTACTATAACGGACGAGTAGTAAATTAAAGAAAAATTTCTAAAATCATTTATCGCAGCTGTAAATTTTTGACAAAAAAAGTATTTTCCCACGGTATTAATATATTTTATGAATTAATCGAGTTAATTCTCGAATTATTTTATTATTTAGAAAAATCACAAATTAAAAATTTAATGTTCTTAAGATTATCATTATCGAAATCTCTTATGCTCATTGGTAAAAAAGTATTAAATAATAATAATAACAATATTAATAATAATAATAACAACAACAACAACAATAATAATAATAATAATAATAATAATAATAATAATAATAATAATAATAATAATAACAATAATAATAATAATAACCAATTAAATTCTTATCATGATTTATTTTCTTAAAAATGCGATTCTAGAATTTTGACTAAGAAATTTTGAGCTTTTCAACGAAATCTAGACCATAATTCCTATTTAATTCAAGGAAAACGGAAATGGAAATGATAAATTTTCCTAGAACGTGTCCTTTCGCGTGGTACTATTAAATATGATGAAAATCTAAATATTCAAATATCCAAATATCAACAAATAATTAAATAAAAACAAATAAAAACAAACAAAAACAAAACAATACAAAACAAACAAACAAACAAAATAAATAAATAAATAAATAAATTTTTAATCTTAATAATATTTTTAACTGAATAATATTACTCTTTCTCAAGATTCTACTTGACCAAAACTAACATCTCCACGGACCCAAATTCTAAATTTTAACAAGAATCTTTGAAGTGTAAAAAAATTTAAATTACTACTACTCATTTTTTCTTATGGAAAAAATTGTTAGTATTACATGTTTTGACATGGCCTGTAAACCTTTTTAAGAAAATGTTTACTTTATGATTATTTCCCATTATGATCAACGACAAATATTTTGAAATTTATAACAAGTTGGATGCTGGTTTGTTTTTATGCTTTTGTTTGCAAATTTTTGTGTGTGATGATTCAACTATCATGATTTAATTGGTGATTTAAATTTTGGTGACATATATCCAATACATCATCGTAATATGTCATGAAAATATCAAATTTTTATTATTAAGATTTTAAAAGATTACGTCACGCGTTATCATTTATCCCTCTTACTAAAAAGTTTTACTTTGAAAAAAAAAATAAAAAAATCATTATTGATCACACATCAAAAAATATTTAAATTTCCTTAATTTGAAGTCAATAGATTTATCAATTGAACAGAAATTATAATTCTTTTTTCCCTGAATCATCATATCATATCATATCATATCATATCATATCACACACATTCAAAAAATTAGAATCCCCGAGTTATTTCGTTTCAAGTTTTGTTTTAAAAAATATTTTTTAATAGTACCATAGTGATAAAAAACAAGATCAATTTAATTCAGCTGCATTTTCTATTGAGAGTTCAATGATCATAGAAAAACCTAAAAATGGAAACGTGATTATTGGTTCAAGTTTTTTATTTTTCTCAGGATTCTAAGAATTTTTGATAGAAAACCATTTCCTATTGTTGCCTTGGTTTATTAAGCTGTATTCTCTATGTACATTATGTTGCATCATTGAAATCTTCACCTTTCACCCACATATATGTCTTGATTTAAAAATGTTGTACCAGGTGATCATGCAGTTCAGTTCAGCCTTTCAAAAATATTAAAAATCCCTAGATTCGTAAATTCAAAAGTGAAAAAAAAAAGAGTTTTTAATATTTCTCATGTTTGTTCTTTTGATACAACCGAATAAAATTAAATATTAAAGTCTTTTCTCAATTTAAAATAACTTAAATACCATTTTTTTGAATAATATAGTACCAATTCAATCAAAATATATGTATTTCAAAAATTATGAAATTTTTATAATTATATACTTCATGCAAATTTTTTTTTTTTATAAATTTGAAAACTTTTAAATATTATTTGTTAGTTTAAAAGATTTTTTGAAATCTCAAAGATAATCTCATTGATATTTTAATCTTATTTTCTTTTACTTGAAAAAAATTAATTTCTTCAATTAATGATTATTGAATCTTTTTCTTCACTTTTTATTTATAATTTTATCTATTTTGAAACTAAATAATAATAATAATCTTATTATTATTATTATTGTTATTGTTGTTTTTATTATTATTATTATTCTTATTCTTATTCTTATTCTTATTATTATTATTATTATTATTCTTATTCTTATTCTTATTCTTATTCTTATTCTTATTCTTATTGTTATTGTTATTGTTATTGTCAAATATAAATTTTAAATAAACAACAATTAAAATATTTCCTTAAATGATCCAAAAAAATTACAAATAATGTTAAATATTTTAAACTTAAATTCATATTTGAAATATAAAATTTTTTTAATTTATAATTTTTCAAAATATTCTGAACTCTTCATTGTACAAAAAAATTTTATACATTTAAAGTATTTTCATATCGCATATTCGCAAAAAATAAAGTTTTTTATAAAATATTTCTTATTAAGGATCAACTAATGAATGAATGAATGAATAAATAAATAAATAAATAAATCAATTAAATCAATTCAATTCAATTCAATTCAATTGATCAATCAATCCCCCCTCCCAAACAGTATTACAAAAAACTTTATAATCACTAGTATGTGTAACACCTTATTTCTTCGATACATATATATTTTTACTACTGTTTGTCCAAAAAAAGTAAATGTTCATTCAAACAACACAAAAAAAAAAAGAAAAAGAAATTGGAAATTTCAAATTCTAGCATGCAAATTACTATCTTTGAAACTTGATCACAAAACTCTAATTTTATCAAACAAGGTTTAAATTTTATTATCATCAAAGATCATTAGAGTACCAAATAATATGTAACGCTATTCCTGTTATTTTCCCTCAATAAATTCTCATTTCATCTCATCTCATACATGTATTCCTTCCGTGCACTCTTCTAAAACTTCCCAATTTACCATCAGCAAATACGAAATCATGAAACTAACTAGTTAAAATTTTGCATGTTTGAACAGTATGCAAAGACTCGATGCATTCCTAAACGTATTCTCAATAATTTTTGATCAAGATAATTAAGTGTAAAAGTAGTATCACCTAACGCAAAAACTTTCTAGTCTTTTGATATCATTTGATATGAAAATTACCAAATTCGAGAAATAATATTAAAAAAAAAAAAAAAAACTGCGATAAAGAAACTAAAGGGATAAGACGAACATAACACATACATATATATACATGCACACATATACACATATACACATATACACATACATACATTCATACATATATACATACATACATACATACATGCATACATTACCTTATCTCTGTGTAATCTCCGTTGCTTTTTACCATTTACATTTATTCTTGTCATCATTTTTGATCTCAATTTTTCCGAATTTATTATACGAACTAATATAGTTTATGTTTCTTTTTGACATTTTTTTATTCTCACAATTATTTATCTCACGGTCTTTATGATCATTATCCATTGTCAAGATGTTTGAAAATAAATATGTGTGTAACTTTTTTAACGTTAAAAAACTTTAATAATTTCAAAGTTGCACTGTGAAGTCAGTAAATGAACGTGATTCCTGAATCGTTTCAAGATTTGAAATTGAAGAATATTTTTACCATTTTGTTTCTTTTATTTATTTATTTATTTTGAGATACACGGGTGGTGAGATTCAAAAAAAGGGTTCAACAACTATGCAGGTTCTTTTTCCATATATTCAAAGTTTCCTTCTTTCATTCATTACAAATAATCAAAGACTATCAGGATCCAGGTAAAAAACTTTGAAAATTAAAAAATCACAATCACAATCACTATCATTTATCTATTCTTTTTAAATTTATGCAACCTACGGCAGGGGATACATTAATCTTTTATTCATTAGATCATTTTTATCTATTTAAAACAAAAAACAAGAAAAAAATTTTTTTCGAATTTCAAATTCAAAAACTTTTTTTTATCTTGCAGCATTGAAAAATGGTTCACAATTTTTAACTTTTAAAACTATATCCGTACCAAATTCACTTTTTTCATCTATTACCCCTCTCCTCGAGAATACAGTGAAAAAATTTCCTTTTCTTTTTTTCTTTTATCCGCGCCATCATTCGTCATTCGCGTGAGAATTTTCCCTTTTAATTTTCTTAAACAGGTAATCGTGAAAGGAATTCCCGGACGATATATCCTGTACATGTACTTAATTTTTCTTTTTTTGTAAAAAAAAAAAAAAAAAAAAAAAAGAAAAAGAGATCGTGACATAAATATTAATGCGATGATCTTTTTTATTTATCACATTGTGATATTCGAAAATATCACCTTTCTATTATATAATTTATACACTGTATTGATTTGACACAATGTCCCATTATTTGATTTTTTTAAAATGGTTTTTGCATTTTTTTAAACTGGGGTTTTATGAAAAAATTATGCAAAAAAAGCCACAAATATTTAATTTGATATTAATTTATTATTATTTTTTTCGAACAATGTTCACCATTTTTTTAACAATTACCCGGTTTTCGACTTTTTTTTTCATAAAAAAAAATCTTACAGTTTCTTAATTAAAAAAATATATAACAAAAATCTATAATGAAAATTTGTTAATTGTCTCACGTATTTTATTAATTGTTCCCAGTCACGAATTTTCCGTTTTTAGAAAAACTGGTTTGGGTGCTTTGAAAAATTGTACTACGTTGATTCCCGGAATTTCTTGCATATCTGGTAAGTAAAGATTTTCTATTATCATTTTTTGTCCAGATCCCTCCAATCTTTACAAATAAAATAATCACATCTACTTGTCGTACACCGCAAACACAACACATGGGCTGAAAAGCTGAAAAATAAGTCCTTGCCGCCTTTCTCAATTGCTCGTCTAAACTTGAAACAACTCAAGTTTTTTTATAATTGCCTAATTCTCTTTTCGTTATGCTTTTCTTTTTCTTCTCAAGATTCCATACACTAATCATTTCAATCCTATAAAAGGGAGGGCCTTTTACTATATTTTCTCGTTAATCTATAATTCTTTCCATTTAAGAAAGAATAATATTTTTTTGACTTGAACGATAATATAAACATGTGCGTGAAATACGTTAAATATATCATTGATGATGATGATGATGATGATGATGATGATGATGATGATGATGATGATGATGATAATAATGATAATAATAATAATAATAATAATAATAATAATAATAATAATAATAATAATAATTATAATAATTATAATAATTATAATAATGATGATGATGATGATGATGATGATGATGCCTCGACTCTTTTTGAATTTTTGTGACTAACAACTAAATAAAATTTTTTGGTTATAATACTCCATAAGATGATGAATTAGATGATCATCTTGATTGTAAAATGTCAAAAAGATCGAGTCAGGATGCAAGCTCCAAAATATCTTACCCAATGCCTGTCTGCCTGGTTGACTTGGTCCGCGCGTACGTTTAATTAAAACTTTGTAGCATCAAACCTTAATTAGTCCAAGTCTTCGCGTCTGCAATCTGCACTCACTTTTAATTTCTCTCGCCACGCAGGCTTATTAAAAACCCCAAAAAACGTGGCAATATATAAAACTATTCAAGGGCGCAATGTTACGAACAAGGATGAAGATAACAATATAAACCGAAATACACATTGTCTCTCATTATTAACAATATATATATATCCAACACAAAATTTTCTTTGAGATCCAGTGTAATTAAAAATCTGAAAAAATCTCCTCTTACCCCACACTTTTTATGCTCACATCACCCATACATTAAAATTGAAATTATACTCATCATTTGAATAATTCTTTCCATAATCATTTGATTGATCGGTTGCACATAGTAATACTATACGGATTAGGATCACCAATTATAAAAAGGTGCTGGCGCGTAAATTGGTTTATCGTCTTTAAGCGGAATAAAATACTTTTTGAGCTTGACTCTACGTGTCCTCCAAGATTTCTTAGGCTTTCCTTCCCCTTCTTCTGCAGCCTCTTTAATAATATATTTCATATGTGCTTTTTTTATTTTGAGAAAATTAAAACGACCACGGGCACGATACTCTATTTTTTTGCGATAGAGCCCTTTGCCGACCCACGCTTGTTCTTAGAACGAACGAGAAAATTAAGAAAATAAATGTTAATAGATATCCTAAATAAGAATCATTTATAAAAAAAATCTCCAACCTATGTAAAGTTTCTTAGGATCCATCATTTTGTATCGCCAAGCATGATCTCTCGCCGTACATAATGAATGCATGATTTTTTTGGCTGCTTTCTTTGGTGAGAACTGCATCTGATTTATAGCATCACCCACATTTTTTCCGGCAATCTGCCTGGCTAAAAATGTAAGTTTACGTGGTGATATATGAAAGTCCTTGGTAGAATATCGATGCTAAAAAAAATTGCAATTTATAAATAAATGAGATTATTATAATTTATACCATTTCTGAAAAAATTCGAACAAATTCTTACCTCCTTATGCTTAAATTTTGCCTCAGTAACAACTGGTTCACCAAAATCTCCAACCATTTTTGCCAAAGGTTCTTTAGATTTTCTAATTCCTATTATCGTCTTTTCCTTTGCTTTACCCCCATCATCATCATCTTCTTCTTCGTCAAAGGCTTGCTCCTCAAAATCAAAAATCAAACCGGATCCTCGACTAGCAGGTGTTATAGGTGGTGGTTTGGTTTCAGCTCCAGCAAAAGTTGTGGTACGAAAGGTTCTCCAAATAAATAGTGAGTTAATAGAGAGAAAAATCAAAAATCAGTTCTTTTTAGTGTTACCAATGTTATCTTATTTACCTATTAAAGCATATTGGTTGAAATAGATTTCGTGAAACTGAAACCTTTTTACTGTGATAGTGAAGGTTGAGGTGAACAGTAACGGCATAGTTTTTCAGGTTTGATACTATGTTGGCACGAAGCTCTTTTTCGTCAAGGCTACCTTAGTGTCTTTTACAAATAGTAGTCAAGAAGAAGAGCTTACCAAGTGGCGATACTCGTATCCTCCAAGCCATACCCAGCCAGAAGGAAATTTTTTCGATCAAAATTTAAATTTCAGGAGGGTGACTTTTGGATCAAAATGTCATCAAATTAAACAAATCAAATTAGCTGCTAACCTAAGAAATCATAGGTCGCACGAATGAACGAAGAACAACATAGATTTCTACTAGCAAGTTTATTTTTGCACTTGTCTAGTTTCATAAACATTCAACAATGGTCTTATCTATCGGGCAGATACTCTATGTAATACTGCTGGTAATCAACGCCATGGCAGTCTTGAACGAAGAAAGATTTCTTGCAAGAAGTAAGTTGTTTTGAGTTTGGCATGGGCTTATTTCACCTTGAAGGATTTTTTTTTTTTTTGAAGAGATTCAAGAATATCAAAAAAGTAGCTGCAAAAGGTAAAATACCGAAACAATACTCTAGAACCAGGAAATTCTAGTTCGATGTTGAGGTGTAAGACCAAGATAAAACATCAGTAGTGGCATATAAGTTTTAAAAATTAGTTATTTTGAAAAATTCTTCTTTAACTCGATATTGGATCATACTCATGGTTCATCCTTCTTAATGTTGACATATATTTTCTCTTTATTTAATTTTAATTTTAATTTATTAATCTCTAAACTCTATTTTTTATCCAACATAACTGCGTTTTTGACAACATCAAAGTTGGAATGAGCGGCCATTCAGATCAAGGATTTGGCGGGGATGGACCATCACTCAAAAATAATATTGTTAATCTCATATCGGCAGTTAGGACATTAATGAGAAGTAACCATAATAATCTTAATAAAGTTTTCTATATATATTTCTAAATATTTTCTTATTAATTTTTAATCTCTCTCCGGAATAGTCCCATTGATTGTAGTGAATCTTGTGGTAATTCTCTACGAGATATTATTGGGTTAAGGATGAGAAGAGTTTTTAAATAGTTAGAGGAGATGAGAATAGGAGACGTGTTAGATCTTCTGTTGAATTGGCGTGGGAGTATGAAAGATATCAGACCCAGTATATAAATTAGATATATGGGACATTTTTTTAATTTGTTTGCATTTATTTAATTTTCCCAACCCAATTATACGTTTGGTGATTAAAAAAGTGTGATGGGTCTTCAAAAATAGGAAGAGTAGAAAATGATGGTGATGGTGATGGTATGGTAGGCGGTGTTGATGAAGGTGAATCAACAAACACATAAGCACTCAAAAAGCCCAAGAACTATTGGATTTTCATGTAACAACAACCAAAATCCTTCTTCATTATTCTGCAGACTGCAACAGCAGATGCGATACTGATACACACACATCTACACGCAAAATGGACTCAACAATATCCTATTGCGCCGCCATTCTTTTTTCCGTCGGATCCTTCTAGCTTTGACATCTATCTTTCGGAATCCACGGATGGATCACCAGACAATACCAAAGACCTGTATAAGGAAAAAGATTGAACGACGATACTTGATAAATTTATCATTCATTCGCAGCGATTGAAAAAGAGCGAAATCTCGGCAATTTTTCAAAACCATACGAAAAATCTGAGACCAATCAAAATAAAGTTCAGTTTTTTCCCCGTTTCTTTGGACTCTTTTTTGTTTTGATTCTGGGCAAATGATTTTGTGCTCTTGTTTACATATGAAAGAGGGAGATAAGGGGAATGGGACGTATGTGTGTGGGTAATTTTTAGGTTCCTGACACAAAGAAATCTTTTCATTTTCCTTGTGTGATTTGAAAGCTATCAATGAACAGAAACCAGGAAGTAATATGGTATTTTTAAGGGTAAATAGATCAAAGTAGAGCTATGTTGTGCTAGTGTTTTGCCTTTCATAAGCAAAAAATATATGATGGTGAAGACCAAGTTGTGACAAATTATCCCTTGCTAATATCAATTAACTCGGCAATTCCCATCTTTTCATGAAATCTGCCTTTTCCACCTTCTAAAAACCCCCCGCGCGTTTTAGAAGTATCTCCGCGTTATTTTCAGTTGGCCGCAGTAGAAACTTTAAAATTTTAGGTTGTGGTAGTACACACGTGTTTCCGATGGTAATCTACTTTGTTTGATTTACATGGATAAGTGATAATTTCGTGACTTGGGATAATACCTGTGACTTTCTTTCAAGGAATATCGTGGGGAACAATAAAAGAGACCAACTTTTTAAGGTTTTATTTAAAAACTGGTTTCTGTTGAAACAATGGGATGGGTCTGTTTCTGGGGTACCAAAGGCTGGAAGTTTTGAAATAAACTTTAGTTGTGTGATGTTACACTTGTGGATTCTTGACCGAAGAAACAAAGTGTATGACAATGAACCATTATTTAGCCAATTGAACAATGAAATTATTTTTGAAAGGAAATAAAACCTGTTCAAAATGATATCACCTTATAAGTTGGTAGCAGCAGCAGCAGCAGCAACAGCTGGAAAGAATTTCTTTTTGCTCCTGATTTAAAGATCTTCTCAGGCTTCCAGATTGTAGTTTAGTATTATAAACGCTGCATAAGACGTCAATTATGCTTACTCGAAACTATGATCATGTACTCAAAGGGACTATGAAACATGATTGAAAATATGAAAAAAAAGGCCGCGTGGTTCGGATAATTCATCAAAAGAAGCGATTTTATGTGCCTGCTGCTGATTTTACTAGAGGGAATACAGGATTCAAAAATTCTTATAGTACAATAAAAAATTTTGGAAAATTTTTACAAAACGCAAAGTACTTTCAAATACTAAAAATAAGAAACTCAGAAATATCCCAGATCTCATATAAAGTCGCGATTTTTAAAAGTAAATGATCCTTTGTAGTCGGGCGTAAATTTTTCTAAAGCATAATTAATGATGGCAGCAATAGCATGTGTAGAGTGTGAAAACAAGCTAAAGGTTGAATTCGGTTGTTCCAAGAGATTAAGGAATGGTTGACACAGCTTGTACAGTCCTGCTGAGATTGGTTTACAAATTCTATTGTTATTAATAATATTATTAAAAGATAGAAATAGCTAAATTTGAAAAGGGAACGTTCTCAATAGTAAAATGGGAAAACAAAATGTAAAAGTTAACTAGGGGTGTTTTAGGGAAATTGGCGTTTTTTAGCTTTATTTTCAGGAATAATATGATGTTATACAGTGAAGACCTGAGTTTCAAAGAGAACAAGAAATCTAACAATTTTTCAAAGTTTCTTGCGTCAACATTTATGAATATAGCTTCGCAAATAACTTGACAGATACTTATTTTATATGGATAATAGAAGTTTTCGCGATTTTCTGGCAAGGTGACTAACTTTTCCTGGAATTAGAATATAATGCAAGAGCACATGCTGGAAAGAGTGTTAGCTAATACTTTTTCTTAAAAGAAAATTCAGAAATGATTTTGAAATTTTGAATTCCTATTTGAAATTTAGAATGATTAATCATGAATCTTTTAAATCGATAAGATTAAAAGTTCTCTATCAGTCAAAAAAAAAATGGACACTTTCAAGACTTTCTACCAGTAAAAACAGATTTAAAGTGCTACTGAAATCCAAAACCCGAATATTTCATTTTCTAAAAAGTTGATTGTCGAAAACGAAATCTTTTTGAAAAAGGATCTATGGTCGGTTGGTTTTTTTAGGACAAAGATCAGATCGACATTTTGCCGACTTTGGTCACGTCGACAATGCATCTAAGGTGTCTGTCAGCTAGTTTTACAATCCATTAATCCCGCTAATCAACTTTGGAAAACTCAGGGTTTTGTGTGTTTGTTTGTACGTTTGAGACTATTTTTATTTGTTTGCAGCAGCAACCAAATGAAGATGAACCTTTGATATGCAATTAGCAGATCGTGTAAATGCCTAGATCCTTTGGTCATTGTTAAGAAAAACCAATATTTAATTAGAAAATGATAAAAAATATTTAGCCAAAAATCATCAAATTTATGAATTTTGCTTCAGAATATTTGATTTAAAAAAAATAATTAGATGAAAAAATTAGATGATCAAAAATAATTTTTATGTCCAAATTGTTAATTAAATCAAAATTATATTATATAATTAATAAATTTATCAAATGTGACCAATTTTTTAATTTAATACATATTATTTTTATAAAAATAAATAAAACAATAATATTTATTAAATTTGGTTTTTTAAAATAATAAAAAATGTTATAAAAAAACAAATACATGTAAATAACATATAAATTTAAAATTTATTTGTTTATTTTATTAATTTTTATTTACAATCTAATTTATTTGCTTTAAAAAATTTTATTTATGAAAATTTCAAAATTATTAAGAAAATTATAATTATATTATAATTTTAATTTTATTAAATTCTTATTTTTAAAAACACTGAAATTTTTAAATACATTTGAATTTTTTTTTTAAAAAAAATAAAATAATTACCTTCTTTGATCTTGCAAAAGAATTAAAATTTTCTTATTGAACACTTTTTATTTCCAGTCATTTTAATTGTACATCGAGATAGGATCGCTAGATCTAATAATTTTTTTTGAAAGCATTTAATAATTCTTTGAATTGATTACTTAATATCTTTTGGATTAGGATTTATTCAAAATTTCTCTATTTTTCCCCTGTTTCAGTGTTATTATTATTTCACACACACAATCTGAAATCAAATTAGCTCCTGTATTCTCAACAAATCATATCTATCCAAAAAAGCTTCATTCTTTCATAAATTATGATTTACCTACTTGTCACTCTCTTTGAAAATCACAAATATAAACATTAAGATCAGTATCTTCAATACCAATCTTCTTATTGGTATACCTGCTCAATTAACTAATGGCCGATTAAAAAATGTCAAATAATTTATCGATCTTCAATCATAAATTGAATGAAAAAGAGTATTGTAAGAAAATCAAATATTAATCTATCACAAATTTCTATTTAAGCTTATAATAAATCGTGGCTGTGATTTCTCGTTGTGGTATTTCCGTGAAAAGGTTTATGATATTGTAACTCAGTCAAAAAATAAAAAAAGAATTTTGATCTACGATGCAATTATGCAGCAAAATGATCATAAGAATGCATCCTCCGAAAGGTAATCGGGCGTTTTAAGAAAGAAAGTTGTTGAGATCTATTGAGGAGCCAAGACTTATATTCGATAGTAAATGTTCCCCGTTTATCACATTCGTTATTAGCCGATGAGAAAAAAAATTCTTGTTTGCTATCAGAAAATTTCGTTCCAGGGATGTTTTTAGAAAATAAATAATAGAAAATCATTTCTCTACTCACTTGAGGCGAAAACTTGAAAGTTTTAGTAATGAGAAAAATTTTAAATGATTCAAGAAATTCAAATTTAGAAATTCAATCAGACTTTAAAGAATCCCCATTACTCAAAAGTCGTAAATTTTCACAATAATTATTCTGCAAACTTGACAACCATAAATTTTGGATCTCAAAAAGGTTAAATATAATAAGATCCAAACTTTGATTCGAAAATTTAAGCAACCCACGGTTAATTATGCAAATTAAATCGAATACTATCTAAAATTTAGTTTTACTCAAGACGCGAGTTGCAATTTTCACCATTTTTTCATCAATAGATTTCCGGGATGCATAATGGTTTCAATTTTGATGAGTTAGCATTTTGTTGATCAATCCATTTTACCCAATGATTTTTTTGCTCAAATATTAGTACAAAATGTCATCTTTTTCAAGTAGCAAGAAGGAAATCAAGTGATTTTGATTCAATTATTTTCCTATTACATATTTGTTTACATCTATTTCTGTCACTCCCTGTCTCTGATTAATTAAACCTGCATTTTACAGTTCTACAACTTATTTTACATTTGCAGTCGACCACCGCAATATTTACATTGTTGGGCGCTTTCTGGTTCTTAAAATGGTTATACTTGATTTTTTTTTGTTCATTTAAAATTGATTTTTGGTGGACCTTTTATGCTTAGATGGGGATGATATTCGCTAAGCTTTTTGGAGCAATCAGTAGAATGAAAAAATACCTTTCATCAGATTTATCACACATGACCCAAAGCAAACACTGCAAAGTATTATTCCAAATGTTGCTGATTTTGAAAGAATTGATTTTGTTCCTCCACCCCCTCCTCTCAAATTCATGTGAGGAGGAAGAGGAGGAGGAGGAGGAGGAGAAGAAGAAGAAGAAGAAGAAGAAGAAGAAGAAGAAGAAGAAGAAGAAGAAGAAGAAGAAGAAGAAGAAGAAGAAGAAGAAGAAGAAGAAGAAGAAAAAGAAGAAGAAGAAGAAGAAGAAGAAGAAGAAGAAGAAGAAGAAGAAGAAGAAGAAGAAGAAGAAGAAGAAGAAGAAGAAGAAGAAGAAGAAGAAGAAGAAGAAGAAGAAGAAGAAGAAGAAGAAGAAGAAGAAGAAGAAGAAGAAGAAGAAGAAGAAGAAGAAGAAGAAGAAGAAGGGTGACGACCGAGACTTTCTCCTTCATTCGGAGGTAAGATACCCTTGGAACAAATTAGAATTTCTTTCAAAAGGTATAATTTGATCATTTGGAAATTTCGAATTTTGTTATTGATGGTCAATTTTATCACAAGAAACCAAAGAATATGTTTCCCAAACTATCAGTTAATCTGGAAACAATTTTTGTGCGACTTGAATACATATTTTAATCATCTGATTGACACTTGAAACTCGCATTTCGATACGCCAAATTCCCAAATTCACATTTTTTTAACGCCAATAAATCGGATATTTTGACATGCACGTGGGTCTTTTCATGGAGTTTGCTTGCTGGCTTAGAGCTTTGAAAATAATGGATTAGCTTTGAAAAAATAAATGACGCCCAATTAAAAAGAAATCTAACCATCAGATTCAAATATGGAAAGAATCGTAAAGTTTGGGGATATTGTCTATGTTTTACCGAATTTTAATATGTTTGAATCTCACAAAAGATATTAATACTATTAACGGCAGTATACGAACCTGGGGTTGGAAATTTTCTGATATAATCAGATCTTACTAAATTTATGCAAACTGGAAATCTGAAAATTAAAAGAATTGTAAAAGTTCACTTGTACACATAAGAAAAAACGCGAGAACAATGGTGTGAAATTTTTTCAATCCACATAACTGTTAAAGTCAAGAATATTTGTATGTGAAAATTGAGATTGAGGTTTCAAAGTGAACACATAAATAATTAATACTTAAAGGTCAACACACACACACAAATTGATAGAAAGCATTCAATTAATCTTTGAAATCTGGGAAGCAAGTTTTCATGTGCAAAAAATCATTGCCGTATTAAATTTCAGCCAAAATTCCATTTATAAAAAGTGAAATATTGGGTAATTTTCTTTAATTTTTACGATTGAGTTGTATCTCACTTTTTATCCATTGTTCTCTCAATTTCGAAATCGGAGACTCGAATATCAAATCTCACAAAATGTTTAAATTTACTGTGATAACCTTTGCTTGCGTCTGTGATTCATGATCCTCCTTGATGATTTTTGCACCAACCTTAGATTTGAAGTTGAAGAACTCGACATTCCCATTATATCATGGAAATTTTAGCCACTCTGATTAAGAAATCTCAAGCAATTGGAAAATGTTTCCCAAAACCGTACGAGAACTTACCAACAACAAACATCAACAATGACATTGAAGATAATAGCACTAACTTGATCTCTTGTCGACTTCGCCTTGTAAATTTCGTTTATCATGATTGTATTAGTAAGCGTGGGATTTTTTTATTAAACACAATAGGAAAAACATGAAGAGAGTTTCGCATGTGTGGGGATGGGTGGGTTTAAACCGAGCGTTTAACAAATTATTTTGTCTGAATCAAAGATCAACATAACAGACACCAAATGACGTTTTATTGTGAATAAAATAAAATTATTAATAAAAGTTGAAAATAATAATAATAATAATAATAATAATAATAATAATAATAAAAAGACCGTGAATCATGTGAATGAAAAAAGGCTTGAACAATTATCGTAATATTAACACAACGTTATTGCTGTGCTGTCAGAAAAAAAGGATAAATTAGGTAATAATGACCATGATAAATACAGGCTGAAATTGTACTAACAAACCCTGGTTTTTACATCATATATCAATAAGATTGCCCCTTTTAATAATCGGCAAAAAAGAATTTTGGAAACCCCGAAATAATGATATTCATAACCATAATTATGCTTAAAAGATTTTATGTGTATTAATTAGTCATCAAAAGTTACTTTTAATATTTTTAGGATCAAATTAGGCATCAACATTAATTTACATTTAAATTTGCACATTTTTTAATTTTAAAGAATTTTTTATGCACCACCTGAAATAATCACTTTCCCATTTCATTTAATTTCAGCCCTTCAAGCATCAAAATAACTTAAAAATTTTAATTTCAATTATTATTATTATTATTATTATTATTATTATTATTATTATTATTATTATTATTATTTAAAAACCAAATTTTGTTAGCAAGGTTTCGAGTTAAAAAATTGAAATTTACACGAGGTATTTTTTGTGCATTTTTTTTTTGATGAACTTAATATTGGTGTGGTACAATGCGTCGATTGGCTACATTTAGTTTAATTGGGTATTATGATTTGAGCTAGGTTTTTTTGTATAGATAAAAGAAACATTTAAAGAAAAATATTTTAATTAACCGTTTCTTTGTTTAAATTTATTCGGAAATTATTACTATTGCCGATTTGTTGAGTTTAAAAAAAAAAAGGTATTTTTAATGAAAAAAGATGTATATCATAAAAATTTGAGAAAATAAAATGAAAATCGAATAAAGAATAAGGTTTTTAACCTATCCTAAATATTTACCAATTCTATAATGAAGATTGGCTTGCTTGCTCGATTAATTACGGAAAAATCTTTAAAATCACTAAAAAAATATCCTTTTAACCTTTTTTTTTTATTGTTATTTTTAATAATCAAAAGAAAGAAAAGATGAGAGTCAGATTCATTTGAAAAGTGAACCAGAAATTTCCCAATTATATCTTATCAGCGATCCAAGAAAATTATTCCACATGACAATCTTTTTTTTTTAACTTATTGTTGAACCAGCAAACACTTGCCATAATCAATTTTATAGAGGAAAAATAGAGAATATCTTGAAATTCGAAATTATCAATGTACATGAAGTTACTTTAATTCAGTTCTTCAACTTTTGTAAATATTTTTGCTTTTCACAGGAATCTAAAAGCAAGTTTTTTAACAATAGTTGGCATTGTCGACATCTTGTTTTTCCTGAAATAATCTTACGAAATTGAACTCATCTATTATTATCCTGGGGAATTCTCATTAAAAGAGGATATCTTTTGAAATATCAAATAAAATAAAATAAAATAAAATAAAGTAAAATATTTTTAACCCAAAGTTAACCTTAATTAAATATAAAGCTTTATCTCTACAAAAACTGGTTAAAGAATTTTCTCGAAATCCATTTAGGAAGTTTCTGAATTAGAAAATTTGTAAATAAACTCAATTATTGAGAGTAAAACTTGTAAAGTAATGGCCAACAACAGTAGAAACATCAACAACATTAGCCGTCACCGTTCCGTAGTTTAAAACTGTGCATAATTATTGTTGTAAATCATGGCTAAAAAGATATGAAATACCTCTAATTTCATTTACCTATTTTAATAACAAGAATTGCTTTATTCATTTTCGAAATGTTCTTCATTTATCGATTCAAAGTTCTTTGAAAAAGCTAGGAGAAATCTTGGATTAATTTGGATAGGGAAGATACGTATTGAACTTGATCTAGTTTTCATGATTTATTTGACCAAGTATCCTCAAATTTCTTAGATATAACATTCATCTCGTGTGCGGAAAAATCTTTGAGTTAGGAACTATGGGCGTTGATATAAACCCATGAATTTTCAATAATAACATTTAACTGGAAACTGCTGCCCTTTATATAATTACGGTCAGTTAAATAAATTTTATTATGTCTTTGATATATATTTTTGACAATATTAATCATCCGCTCATTCCATCATTTTATTTCTCCCTCATCATACTTTTTGTTAAAAATCTTTTTTTGTTCTACACTTTGACTGATTTCTTCCCTTTTTCAG
This sequence comes from Geosiphon pyriformis, assembly GCA_016748015.1. NCBI lineage: Eukaryota > Fungi > Glomeromycota > Glomeromycetes > Archaeosporales > Geosiphonaceae > Geosiphon > Geosiphon pyriformis. The sequence goes on along the minus strand of JAAOMT010000003.1, from coordinate 835,056 downwards.
CAACTATCACTCGAGATATAATATCAGATAGATTTGCAAGTTGAAAGTAAATGAAAATCCAAGTTATTTTAAAGAAAAAGGGTCGTGACCGTATTACCTGAACTTTTCTAGGTTAAATTGATGCTAATGTTTTGTACTTATCCAGATGTTGCTAGTATATTCCGTTGAATGGCTAGTTTTGGAGAGGATAAAACAAGATTTCTTCTCTTTTGGAATGTCCGTTGGTACTCAAAGTTTGTGTGTGGCATTATTTTGCACACTAATCATTCAATGATTTTCTGAAAATCGATGACTTCAAAGTTCTAATCAGTGCAACTGTTAAATTATCCGTTATACTTGCAGCTTTTCGAAGTTGAGTAGAATTTTGGAGTTTCAAGAATTTTAAAAATTTAGGGCCCCACAATTTCAACGATTACGAATTTGTGATGCTGTACCATTCGAAAGTTCTGGATGGTTCATGACGAGATGATTTTCCAGAGGGGAAAAGGATGAGGAAAAAAAATTTTCATTTCCAAGAATTATGTAAATAGGTTTCTAAGGAAGTGAGTTTCGTGTTGAAAGTTGCAATCTCATCAAGGTCGTTGACTCAAAGTATTTTTTACAGTGTCATCAAGTGGTTATGCCAAGTAGAATGATGGGAGTCCATGCCAACATTATTTACCAGTTCAAGAAAAGAAGAAACTTGCAATAGGACTACTCATAATCGAAACCTCCATACTGAAATATGGAACATAATTAAAATGATCCAAAATTTCGTGTTATAATTTTAAGGTTGCGTATGTACAACTGACCTTTGTAACCGAAAGTTGAAAGAATTAATATATTTTGTGTAAATTAAAACCTCTGTTTCTCGATTTCCATCTTGTACCCTAAACAGTGCAAAAAACTTTAAGTGAAAAAACACGGTAGAGGTTTTAAAAGAAAAGCCTGTTTTTTACATTCCCAGGATCTACACGTAATTATTTTTTGCTAAATTATTATTAAGATATGGTATTACCACAGGTATAAGACTGATCACACAACAGATTAAACGCCATTGTTTGAGGAAATTTTTGTGAACGCGTAAAGCAACTTTTGCGAAATTTTTGGATCTTGACAAAAAATAAGCATATTTTTCATTATAAATTTTCTTTCTTCAAGTGTTGGTTTAAGTCAGAAAAATAATCTTTTGCGTGAAAACAAAAGGAATAGTAGAGAGGCTTGTATGAGTGAACCCAAAGGAAATATTGTAATCAGGCAATGAACTCACGGCTTGTACAATTAATTGGTAGTAATTTTTTTCTAGAAAAATATAAGAGATTCAATTGTTTGCCGGTTGCGCGTAATCATTTGAGAAAGTTAACTTTTTTGGGAATGAATCAAAAATTGTCAGAGCCTCAGACTTTTACCAACTCATTCATTGCGGATATAGAAATCGTTGTTACTCAAATAATGGAGTTCAAGTTAAATCACGCATACTGGGAACAAGTCAAAAAAAAACAACAACATAGGAACAACAAAATTTTCAAGAAAAGTTGTAAAATTCAACAAGAAAGATATCAATTTTATGACTAGAACATAAAATAAGAGACTATCTATAAAATTTTTTATTTTTAAAATAGAAATTTATTTGATTTATTTTAAATTGATTAAACTGGTTCCTTTCTAATTATATAATTTATTTTACTATGTGATCTTTATATCATAATCATAATCATAATCATAATCATAATCATCATTATTATCATCACTCGTTTCAATAAAAATAATTACATATTTTAAAGACAATGTGGCAGTTATATGAGCAGATGTTCCCCAATTATGAAAAAGAAATTAAAAATATAATATAATATATAATATGCAAACTTGAAACGCGTCTTTTTTTAATTCTTTCTCTTTATAAGACATCAAATGGGATGTAAGGAATAACTTTTTTTATTCATCTTTATGATTCAAATACTTTTCCCCTTCACATTTTTGATTTATTATTTTAACTTTCTCATATTCTCCTCTTTAGATAATTTTCATGATTTAACTTCCTAAAATGTGTGTAATGCTGTACAGCTCCTAGTTGCATCCAACACACTGACCTTCCTTCTTGAGAATGTAGGAGAAATCTTTTAAAGAATAACACTTTTTCCCGAGATTTTAGATATAAGTAACACCGAATTTTTCTTTTCATTCTTTTTTTCTTTACACCTCTTTGTCTTAGAGTTGTTTCTAGTTTAAAAACAAACCCTTTTTTTTTTTTGGGAGTTTTAACTTGAACAGTGTGAAAAGACATTTTTATACAAACACATCAAATTAGAATTGCAACCATTACAACGAAATATAAACAAATCATCAATTCTGTTTTAATAAAAACCATTTTCTGTGTCTGTTCTCTCTACAATTCACATTCTATTAAATTTCACCTCCTATTATTATTATTATTATTATTATTATTATTATTATTATTATTATTATTACATAGACAGGGATTCAATTATTCGACTTTTGTTTCTCGCGTTCCCGTTTCAAAATAATCATACCAAAAAAATTAACATTTTTTTTTTTAAATATATACAATTTTATTTTATACAAAATATAAGAAACAGATCCTTAAATTTATAATACATTCATTTATTATAAAATCTCTTAAGTTTGGTGATAAAAGCTCTTATCACATTACATTAAACAAACATATATTTCAAATATTCTAAAAAAAAAACTATTTATTTATCCCTTTCAGCGGTCGCTGACTCTTTACCGGACTTTTACGTTCGAAAAAAAAATAATCAAAAACCACATTTTTCAACATTATTCGTTTCTCTTGCATTTTTTTTTACGTTTTCACAAAGTATTCGTCGTTTTACAAGCTATTGATTATTGAAAAATCTTTAAAATTTCACATCACACTTTTTTTGTGCATTCCTCGACCCAATATTTTTAAACCTTGTTTCTTGTATATAAAACCTTGTAATACCAGCCATCGTATATAAAAAGTTTGGCGAACTTTGTTTTTCATTTATTTTTACTTATTCACGAAACCCTACTCCCCACCTAAAATCCTCCAAAATTGCTTCCACAATTTACCTCTTTATAATCATCATCATCATCACCATCATGACTTCAACATCAGTACGGTAAGAATAATTTCTTTCTCTCTCTCTCTCTCTCTCTCTCTCTCTCTCTCTCTCTCTCTCTCTCCCCCCCTTTTTACAGTCATCCTTTAATACAGCGTATTTGCCAATCTTCAGTCCCACATTTATTAAATTAATAACGAAAAATAACAAATTTCTTACACACGAAACTTTTCTCCATTTTTTTCTTCCCAATAAATAACATCTAATCATGTTTACTAATTGTTTTATTTTCTTTAAATCTTTTATCTTTCTCTATATCCTTCTCGGCGACTCGAAAACACAACATCTTTCAAATTTTAAAAAAACTTTTAAAAATACAGAGTCGCTCTTCGAGTCCGACCCTTAAACAATAAAGAAACACTCCAAAATTGCAGTGAATGCATCACGTTTATACCGGACGCACCACAAATTCTTATTGGCACTGACCGATCTTTCACCTTCGACCATGTATTTTCATCGGACACTGAGCAGGAAGACGTGTTCGAGGAGTGTGCCAGACCAATGGTTGAAAAGTTGATTGAAGGGTAAGTAGGTGTGACTAGCTCACATTATCTTGTCAATCATCAAACATTTTCTTTGCAGGCTGTAGGATGTGTGTGTGTGTGTGTGTGTGTGCTAGATGCGAATCTTTTTAAAAGAGAATATCGACCATTGGCTTACAAATAAAACTCTTCTGACACATGATATAAGATTGTCCGACTTTGGTCGACTTACCAAAATTTGGTTACAAAAATCATTGTCCGAAGCATTACAATATCCGCACACTCTGACGCACTGCCTATTTTCTTTTATCCCCGCTTCATAACTCTAATTTTTTTCTGTTGTTACTCTCATTGTTTCTACTTCAAAAATAGATATAACACAACAATATTAGCCTATGGGTATGTCATTTTGGTATTCTGAGTGTAAAATTATCTTTGTTTTCCTTTTCAGGAATAAAACCTAAATTTCATGTCTCTTTTAGACAAACGGGTAGTGGTAAAACCTATAGCATGGGTACAGCCCTAGACGGTTCAAATATTCCACCAGAACATTTAGGTACGTTAAAGAAATTCTAGCATTCTCAAGTTAGGATTTATTCGGCCGCAACGTTCGCTCGTTTCAAAAACACCTTTTGGGATTTTTGTGCATTTCACATCATTATGCAGCTCGGGCGTGTCCGGTGTAACCCTGTATCGTCGATCATTAATTTGACTAACCAAATTTATACATTTAATTTTATTGCGCCCTCTACTTTAGGCATTGTTCCACGGGCCATCTATAAATTATTCGAAGGACTCGAAGCAAGGAAAGAAAAGAATCCAGCATTCGCATATGAAGTATTGGTGTCCTTCCTCGAGCTATACAACGAAGACTTGATCGATCTCTTAAATCCACAAACTCATGGCGATCATAAAAAAGGAAAGAATGAATTAATGATTAGGGAAGATGTAAACGGACAAATATATTGGGCTGGCGTTAAAGAAGTGCCAGTTAATTCACCCGATGAACTATTAGAGTGAGTAAAGTTGTTAGACTTTCATGCTCTAATCCAAATATTTATTTTTAATGCCAAAATTTCTTTTCAAAAGGCAACTGCAAAAAGGTTCATTATGTCGAACAGTAGCTTCCACCGACATGAACTTGGTGTCATCCCGATCACATGCCATATTCTCCGTGATACTACGACAAAATAGAATTGATGAGGATGCGGATAAAGAAAATAATCCACAAGTTGCTCAGCAACCTGTCACTAAAAAGAACAAAAATAAACCATTAACTTCAAAAATTACCTCGAAATTTCACTTTGTCGATTTAGCCGGCTCTGAAAGATTAAAGAGAACAAATGCAGTTGGTGATCGAGCCAAAGAAGGTATTGCCATTAATGGTGGTCTCTTGGCTTTGGGCAATGTGATTAGCGCTCTTGGTGACGAATCACGAAAAGTAACTCATGTCCCTTATCGAGATTCAAAATTAACTCGACTCCTACAAGATTCATTGGGTGGTAACAGGTAATACTTTGATTTGCGTATATAGTTTGTCATACGATTAGATACCATTCAATTCTGACTTGAACATATCCTTTACACCCCTTTTCCTTAGTCAAACTTTAATGTTGGCATGTATATCACCGGCTGACTCCAACTTTATGGAGACACTCAACACCCTTAAATACGCCAATCGAGCTCGTAATATCAAGAACAAGGTCAGCGTTAATGAAACCTATGGTGGGTCTTCGGTCGAAGTCAACCAACTACGAAACAAAATCAATCGACTCCAAATGGAGATTACATCACTTCGAGCCGGTGGTCTCGATGAAGAGGCAAAACGTGTTTACGAAGAGCAAATTAATGAACTGCGCTGTTTAGTTGGTCAAGAAAAGATGAAATCTATCAAACTTGAACAAGAACTTTCTCAAGTACAAGCCGAACGAGAACATTTATTGACCGAAAGAAAAATGAATGGCCAAAGCCAAAATAATTCCACGGTACATTTAAATCCAATGATTGAGAAATATCTTCAAGAAATTAACGATCTCAAGAAGCAAAATCTTGAACTTCAATGTCAAACCGGTTCTGGAGGATTAATGAACCGAAGAAAATCTTCCATGGCAACTGCTAATTCTAATCGTGAAAAGGGTCACATTTCTTTCTTGGAAGAATCTCCTCACATTCAGCACATGAGCGATGATGAACCCCCAAGAACTCAAAGCCCTGACAAAAAAATTCGGAAAGGCAAGAAGACCAAACGGACAAAAGGTAAAAAAGGCTCTTCATCTCGTGCTGAGGGTCATTTCCAGATTTTGGATGATCAAGAAAATCAGCAACAAGGACAGTCTTCTCAACAAGTCTTCCCTGCCGCTCTACCTTCTCACGGTGTTATGAAACCAGCTAATTTGGAAGAAGCCAAAAATATCTTCGCTCATTACGCAAACCAACCTGACAACGATGATGATGATGATGATGATGATGAGCAAGATAATGACGAAAAAAATCATGATGAAGCAGGTGGAGAAGGGGATCAATGGGGTGAAGATAGTGCCTTTAAGGTTACTCGTAGACTAAGGCGTCGCAGTGCGAGGGATACACTAGAAAAAGCCAAAGAACAAATCAAACAAGGTTTATTGTTCTTGAAAAATGGTGGATCTATGCACGACGATCCAGTTTTGTGTCAATTAATTAAGACTCCTTCTTCAACGAAGAGTGAAAGTTATATTGATCAAATGATGCGAAATCACCTTCAAAATGAAAACCGCCGATCAAGTAGCGTCTCTTTCAGTGATATCCAAACTATTGAAGTTCCAGCCTGGGAAGAACCTGGCTCTAGTGGTCAGGCTCAACAACCACCACGACGGACCTCCAATTCGAGTCGATCAGTCAGCTTCTCGGATCACCCAATTTCACCAGGGTCCACGAAATCGTCGCAAAATAGTACCGGCTATTCTTCTCAGCAACAAAATGCGCTCACTCTTACTCGTATGTTGCATCAAATTCAAGCCGATATTGCGGTTAAAGAACAACTCGTTTCGCAATTAGAGAGAGCCGAACAAGAGTTCACTTTGATGCGTACACAGTACGAACAAAAAGTGGATCTAATGCAACAATCTTTGATTCAATTGCAACGAGAAAGAGACATTGCTATGAAACGTGTCGGTGGTGTTAGCACACGTGATAAGACATCTATTCTTTCAGAGCTGAAAGCTCGTTACGAGCACAAGATGAAGAAATTGATTGGTGAAATCGGTGATTTACGTCGTAGATATAATGAAGCGACCCAAACCAGTCAGTTAACTAAAAATCAAAATGAGTCTATGCTCAAGAACATGAAGATTCAACTTGAGCAACACAAAGCGGAAAAATTAAATTTGATTAAACGCATGAAGGACGAGGCTGAACGTATTCGTGAAATGACAGAACGTAATGAACGTGAAATTCAAAACCTTCGTCGTAAAGAAAAGGCCGCACAGCAAGAAAAGAAACGTATTGAACGTGCTCATGAAGTTCAAAAACTTGTTCTTGAAAAGAGAAACAAAGAAGTTCTACAAACGAACAATAAACTCAAGTCCGTCATGGGATTATTGAAACGTACCACTACCCCAAGATCTATCGCCAAAGCATTCCGTGGTAAGCGGGCGAACAAGGTTGCACCTGAGACCGATACCAAAGATCAACCACCAAGCCGCCGCACTTCTGATGACCTTTCTACCATTCAGGCCGAAATATTCGCTGATGGTAATGAGAAAAAGAAGGTTCTCGATCAAGCTATCGCACAATACATTACGGGCAAACAATCAATGGCATTGATTGATGAATTGCTCAAGAAACGTGATAATCTTGCGATTGAAAAACAAGAAAGCTTGTCGGAACGTGAAAGAATCATTGCCGATAATTTTGATTCCAATGGAAATGTTAATTACACTCAACAAGCTCTGGCACAAAATTTGGACGACAAGATTGAAATGATTAATTCTGAAATAATTTATATTAACGCCAGAATCAAGGCCTTGAATGCCGAAGCTGCGGCGAACATCGCCAGTAATACCCTAACCGGTGAACCCGTCGCGGATGCGAACTCCTATGTGCCTCACGATATCGTCTCTCAACGAAGATCTTCAGATGATAGCGATAAATGTGAGGATGGTAAAGATTCCAAGAAGAAAAGGAAATCATCTGGTGACAGGAAAAAATTGTCATTCTCGTTACCACCGAATGCAACTCCCGAGGCTGCCTATGATACGGCAATGAAAATATTACGAAATTTGGATTCATTTGAACAACAAACTGTGCTTGAATCCTTCTTCAAAGATGTCGTTAATCTTCGTACCGGCGAATGGTCTCGTCAAATGACAATGGCACATCAAGAAAAGACGATCAATGAGTTGAGAAAGACCTTGCTGTCAATGCGCCGAGCTGCGGTACTGACAACCGTGATGTATGAGAAAAAAAATAAAGAACTTGAAAGTGAACTTCAATATGGGGGCAGAACCCCCAGTCCAGTTTCACCTTCAGGCTTTGAGTTGGAACTTAATGACGTTGAAAATGACGCCAACGACACTCTTTCTTTGTTTGATCGGATCTACGAAAACTCTTTACAACAACCTGGTCCTATGGTCGATCCTTCACCACTTTCCGTTCGAACTAATTTTAATTCTTCTGAGAAATCGAAAAGAAATTCTTACTTTGGAAACTCGATTGAACAAGATGTAGCTTACGCTTCGTCACCCGTAAATTTATCCCCAAAACCACCGATACCACAAGGTTGGTTAAACATGCCATTACGCCATAGGAAAAGTGGAGATCTTCAACCTGCATCACCCACTTCAGCTCAATCCCCTCGGGACTCGTTACAACGTGAAGCATTGCTAAGACGCACGACTACGGATATTCATGGTCACTCGAGAAATAGCAGTTCTGATTCTGATTATAGGTAAACTTATTTAACTTTCTATTATCGTTTCCATTTTTCTGGACATTTTATTGACAAAAATGCTAATCCAATGCTTACTTTGATACTTATAGTAATAAAGGATCGGGTAGAAGAGGACACCTCAAAAAATTTTCTAATTCATCAAATGAACATGTGCATTGGTCCGATCAATCACCCAAAACTCCACCAAATGAACGTTGTCAACAACCGAGGGATAATCCTCATCGTGGATCTTTTTCACGTGAAGCTCAAAGAAATAGTAACACAAGCCTTGGTTTCTACGCTGGCGGCGATCATGAGCAACCTAGAGATTCTGGGTATTTTGGCGGCGAAGTTAAACGTTCATACTCTTCGATGGGTCAACGTGAGTCCAGAGATTTATCAAAAGTATCATCTTGGAATTACGGACGTTCCTCACCTGAAGATGACGATAACATGTCGGTGACTAGCATGTGCAGTCATCATTCGCATAGCAGATGCGCTACGCCAACGGGCGATGTGTTTGATCGATTAGCCAACTCAACAACACACTCCGTGATGGCAAAAAATAGAATAAAACAAGAAAGGCGGGGTAGCAATGCAGTCCAAAGTTCGCGCAGAGGTGCGCTTGAGGCGCTAGAGGGTCGGCGATCCCAAGTCTTATAGAACATTTACAACGCCAAAAAAAAGGACATTCCTGTTGGGCAAAATTATAGAGTATCATTATTATATTTTATAAATTATCATATATATTACTCAAATTTATATTATATTTTGTTAAATAGCTTTTAATTGTAGATATTTTTTGTGCATTTCTAACTCTTTATCGCTCCCAAAATCGAAATTCTAGTCTAAGGTAAAATCAAGTTATCATAAAGTTTCTTGGACGAAAACACTCAAACAAACAATCTCCTATTTCTTATTAGTTTCTCTTTTTTCTTTGTAAATTATCATAAATTATGGGAGTTTGGCGGGCATTTCTTAATTCTCATGTCATTTGATCTCTGTAATCACATCACAAAACATTCGGTTTTTGTTCAATTATTATAGCATTATATTTGTCGTGTTTTGAGAAAATTTGGTTTTAGACAAAAAAAAAACAATAGAAATTTGTTTTTTACTCCAGCTCTTGAAATGTATCATGGGATTTTTATGGAAGTGATTTTTTAGAAAGTTTAAAGGTTCAAAAGTTTGACTAAACTCGTAAATTATAAATTTGTGATTAAAATGATCGGAGGAGATGCTACTTTTAAATCTATAAATAAATAAATTAATTAAATTAAATCCTTTATTGTTAGAATCAATAATTAATTGTTTTATTTTATAAAAAATATTTGGAAAATCTACTTTTTATTAATATTAAGTACAGTTTATAGTTAAATACAATTATGAATTTAAAAGCAAAATAAACTTTCTTAAATGCTAAATTGGGCTTGTTATTTTGTTTTCTAATAACTAGTTTAATTTAAAGAATTGTTATTTATAATATTATTATTGTTTAGTGTCTTAAATAATAATTTTAATAAAAATAAAATAAAACACAGCACAATATTTAAAAAATAAAAGAAACTAAATTTACATTATATATTAACTAAAATTCTGTGTGTTAAAAACACAATTTTAAAAACATAAAAAAAGATTTGTATTATATTTTTATTAATAAAAAGTTAAATAATTTAATTTTTAGTTTTAATTGGTATAATAATTTGTTTAATTATTAAATTACTATTGCTTATAAACAAGTTAACAAAAACTATTATAAAATTAGATTAAAATGAAAATTTAGTTTATATTTAAAAAATTTATATTAATTTTACTTTAAATATTTTAAATAATTTTTAAAAAATAATTTAGCCATTGTTACTTAAATAAAAAACCACAAAAAAAAATATATAATTTAAAAACATATAAATAGTTTTTAACAATATACAATAATATTTTTATTATTATTATTATTATTATTATTATTATTATTATTATTAATGAATAGAGCCTAATTATTATCTAGTACAAAAAAACAAATTAAAAGTCTCTAACTAAATATAACTTATGTATTTTTTACATATGATCAGTTATTTAGATCAGTTAAGACCACATTATATATTTATCTAAATAGAAACATTACTATTCAAACCAGAAAAAGCAAACAAAATTTACAAAAACTGAAACCAATTACAAATGTCTTATTAACTTTAAACAAACAAACAATATTATTTGACAAATGAGATAACATAAAATACAACAATTCTGAAACCACATTTTTATTATTAATCAAACCACTACTCTCTATATTTGTCCTAAATTTAGATCTAAGAATTCACAATACTATTTTGTGATGTTCAACAAACTTACAAACAAACTGTATCATAATAAAAGCAGTTTTTTTTTATTTTTAAACACTATTACTGTTTTTTTATACCAGCTTCTTAAAACAAAACTTTTATTAATAATCTTATATAAATCAATATTTAACAAACTTGACAAAAAGTCTTGAATTATTACTAATATTAAAGACATTTTAGCACCAACCAAAGCTTTTCAATAAGATATTATCTTTCACATAACATTTTTATGAAAACCAGCATCATTTAAATAAGTAAAAATATGATCAAAAAATTCTATTTAATTATATATTAAACACAAACACTAGAATAACTCCTATTATAAAGTTTTTTTTTAATAGCAACTGGCAATTTCTTATATATAGTCTTTATAAAATACATATACAAACCCAAAAATACTGTTATCAATAAAATTTTAGCCATTAAATTAGCATGAAATTATTCTACTAATTTCTATTATTAATTAATATATATTAATATTATTTCAATTATTATTTATTATTTAATTAAATTATTAAATATTACTATTTAATTAATAATCCAATTTGTATAATAGAAATTAGAATAATTAAATTACATAATACTCTAAACTATATAATATTCAAGAATTTGTCGAAATTTGTAAAAATTTGCTAAAATAATAAATAGTTTACTGAAATAATTAATAGTTTATTAAAATAATATATAATTTGTTAAAATATATTTTTAGTTTATTGAAATTATAACAAAAAAAAATTTCAAGTTTATAAACTAGTATTATAACAAATTGTATAAAAGAAGAGTTTTTTTTCAAAAAAAAAAAAATTTTATTTTAGAATTATTTTACTCAGAATTATCTTAATTAAAATTAATTATTCTTTATATATCAAAAGAAATAAAAATATTAAATATTTTTAAAAACCCAATTTCCATTATTTTACTTGCAAATTTCCAAAAACCAACTAATATTTTGAAATTAATTAACTATTAATTTTAAAACAAAAGTCTATTTTTTTTATATTTTTTATATTTTTTTATAATAATTATTAGGATAGTCTATAAACAAGATTTCTGTAAAAAAGTTAACTTTTACAGCAAAATAACTACACATTTTTAATAAGTTTCTAGATAAGCAATTTCTGGAAAAAAATTGACTTTTACTATAAAGTATTTATATATAGTAACTAATACAGAATTAGCCATTTTATTTATAAGTCCAGTAATTCAAATTATAGGAAATAATTTGAAGATAAAATTCAGTTATCAGAAGTTCACTAACTTTTTTTATAGAAATAATATAATAACAACAACTTTAAAGTAGTAATTATATTAAACATAATAACTTTAAAGTATTATCAGTTAATTTAAAATCCAAGATAAAATCACAGCTTTTAAGAAAACATTTTTCCAATACATTAAAAACTAAATCAACAATTATCTGTTTGGAAATTATAATATCATAGAAATCAAATAAAAACTCCTTGAAAATCTTATTTATTACTTAAACAAAAATCTAAAGAATATTAGTGCTAACAATTATGCTATTTATTTTAAAGAACTTGATTATAATATTATCAAATTTTGCAAAGAAAAATACTCTGTTGATTCACAATTTATTTTTGAACTTAAATTTAAGCTTAAAACAAGCAAAAATGGCAAAAAAAAACACATAATCAGTTCAAACAACACCCAATATACCAAAAACAAGTTTTTAACATTTATAAATACCTAAACAAAGAACTAGTTCTAAACTACCACTTTTAATTACACTATTTTCTGCTTTATTTATACAAATTTAGACACTAAATTTAATACTTAATTGTTTTTTAAGATCAGAAAACTTTATATTACCAAAAAGCCTAATACAACAGCCTAAACAAGTTTTTATCAGCACAAAGCTTCTTGATTTTTTAGCTAAAAACCAAAGTAACTACTTTGATAACAACAAAAACATTTTTGAATTTACTGAGAAAAAAACTACTAAAAACAAAAATACAAAAAAAATAGCAACTACTTATATTACAAAAATTATTGAATTCACAAAAGAAAATACTAATACCAGTTTTCAAGAATGGCTTGACAAAGTTTCAAAAACAGAAGGTACAAATAGATAAAATGCAGCTAAAATATTAAAAACAATCTTATATTTTCTTCAAGAAACTGCTAAAAAATGATTTAAAAACTTGAACAAATTCTTTGAAAACTAGTAAGCATTCAAAAATGTTTTTTTAAAACAATTTACCAATAACAACATCTTTATTATACTCTAAAATCAATTTCAAACTATCAAACAAGAACTTTCTAAATTTGTTATGACCTATTTCGAAATGTTTAACAAATTTTTCCAAAAAATTCAACAATTAGAAACCAATAACTATTATTCTAATGCTCAAATTTTGAACCAATTTATTATTAAATTAAAAGATAAATTAATCAAAAAAGTTTGTTTTCATGCACCAACAAATTTAGCTATAGCCATTTGACATATAAAAAACTATAAAATAACTATAAAAAAAGCCAACTTTATAAAACTTGTTAATTTCATTAAAAAAGCCAGCTTAATAGCTAAAAAAAGATTAACCAACTGACCAAAAAAATTGAAAACTATTTTACTAACCAATAACAAAAATATTGGTTACCTTAATAATACAATCACAATAACTATTTATTATTATCAAACAACCAATCTCAAAGCTATTACTATTATAGAATTTCAGAACACTAAAATTAAGATTGCCAAAAAATACAAAAAGATCAACAATTAAGAAATAATTAATATTATTCTTAATCATAGCAATTCTATTATTAATCTCCAACTTATTATTTATTAAAACCTTAATATTAAAACAATTACTATTAATCTGTTTCATAACTAATTCAATAATAATATCCACAACTACCAGTTTAGCAATATTAAGTACTTGTTTAAAGATTAGTTCAACAAAACCAATTTGTATCTCAAAACTAATTGGCAATAAACAACAATAGATTTAATTTTAACAATTAATTGGTTTTTTAAAACTAAGTTTAACAAAGACATAATCATTTTCACACTTAACTTAGTTATTTAACAATGCCTAAAGAATTATATTTTTATTAAACTGCATTTTTTGAAAGTAAAACTATAACATTAAGACAAAATTTTTCTAACAATAATCACATTATTCTATCAGCAAAAATTGCCAAAAATACCAATCTTTCTAATATTTTTTCTTTTAAATTCAAAGCAAATGAATTATTATTTTTGCTTAATAATATAACAGTTACAAAACAAAAAGCAATTACTGCTTTGTACATAAAAGCTAAAGTATAAAAAAACAAATTTGATTAATTTTAAATAATAGATTTGCCAAAAGCATTATTATTTATTAGTTAATATAACAACTTAAATAAAATATTAATAGATCTGCTTAAACAATTATTGTTATAGTTGATAATATAAAGAAAATTTTAGTTAAAAAAATTAACAACTTTTTATTTACAATTAATGGAATTACTATTCTAATTAAAGTTTTTATTATAGATGTACTCTAATACTAACCTCTTATTAGAAATAATTAGCTTCTTAAGACCAATACAAACCTAAATTAAAAAACCCAAAAACTCAAAATTTTATACCAAAAACAATATATCTAAGTACTTATTATTTGTGATATTTTCAATAAACAGTCAGAAAAAGCTTTTGGATTCGAATTTAAAGAAGAAAAAAAAAACCAATTACTGAAACTTACATGGCTTTTGAATTAATATCCAATTAAACTGAAAAAATGAAACAGAAAATTTTTGAAAAAATTAATAGTTGATAACAAAAAGCTTTCATCTATGAAAACTTGTATATTATCTGAAAAAGAATATAAAACTTATATTTGTTATTACTATAAAGCATATTATTAAGAATAATTTGAATATTCCAAATAAAATAGAAAATAGGACAACACTTCTTGTTTTACATATAAAAAACTATTATTAGAAAAATACAACTAGATTAATATTGCAATAAAAGAAGAAGTGTATAATTAAACCTGTTAATATGTTCTTTAGATCTTAGAAAAAGTCCACAAAGAAACTTTTTTTAATACAGTATACAATAGTGTTTTAAACAAATTCTATTACTATTTATATAATGCTAAGATAATTTATAAATTGGTTATAATTCTAATCAATAAAAGAATTCAAGAAGACATCACAGATAAAAAAAGCTAAGTATATTAAATATATTTTCGAAATTATAGAATACAATTATAAAAATGAAGTAATATATATAACTAAATTACAAGTCACATATACTTGACCAAAGAAACTTAAATTTAATAATTAGAGTAAATAAAAATTTTGTTATGTAAAAAATATGTTACACCTTGTGATAACTAATAGTGTTCAGAATGCTATGTTTTTAACATCTCTTTGTTCAGTAAAAATAATGAGTATAAAATCGAATTTAGAAAATCTAAGCCAAAAAAAAAAATTATAACAACTCTAATTTATCTGATTAAAAATTAGCTTGCCATACAACTCAAATACTTTGACAACAATAAACAAGAAATAAAGTCAAAAAAAATTCACGAAATTAATGCTAAATATAATTTATAATATTCAGACAAAGATATCTTAGTTTTCTAATCAAAGTCTCTAACAAAAATCAACTTTAAAATTGTTTTTAAAATTCTACTGAGAATAATGATTCAAATTGTTTCTTAATTATTCCTGGCCAGCAAAAAAATTAATATGTAAAAAAAATTATTGATGCAGAATACACAGAAAATATCATAATTATGCTACAAAATGAAACCAAAAAACCATACAAAATTAAGCATACTAAAAAGATTGCTTAAGCAATATATCTACTCTTAATTAACATTTTAAATTTACAACCAGTTAATTAAAAAGAGCAATTAGGCAAAAGCAACAAAGAAACTTAAAGTTTTAGTTCAACTAGATAATTTACAGTTTTAATAAATATAGTTTTTAATGTACAAAATGAATCTCACCAGAATTTTCGACTTCTTTAACCAATTATTATCTCATCTTTTGAAAAACATCACAAAATTTATACTTGTCAAAAATCTACTATCACTTAACAAATTTTTGAATCAAATAAACAAATTTGTTTGAAACACAAAATTTTAATCCTAAACATTTATATTTCAAAAGAAATAAAAAAATTCCAGGTTATTTTTTACAACTTTAACAACTATTCTATTGCTTTTTTAAATAAATTAGAAATTAAAATTATATATAGTAACATTTTTCAAAATAAAATCTTACAGATTATTTCAAATTTTATTAAAATTGTAAAATATCTATTATTTTCAAATCCAAATATTCTTTTTACTATTAAAAACTATTATATTATTAAAGAAAAGCTTTTTTGAATTAACATAAGTTTCTTAAAATCTTAATAACAAAGACAATTAAAATAGTTAATCACAAAATATGCTAATATATTTACAAAAAATAACAACAATCTTGAAAAAACCAATATTATATGGCATTAAATTTACACTGAAAACACTATTCTAAAATAACAACAGGCCTATTAAGTATTACCAGTTAATTATTAATTCATTAAAAAAAATGTTCAATAAATACTTAATAATAGATTTATTTAATTATTAAGAACTCTTTAGATTTTATCAATAATTTTTGTCAAAAAAAAATTCAGATTTTGTGTTAACTATTAACAATTAAATAGTGTAACAATTAAAGATACTTATCTTTTTCCAAGAATTGACAATATGTTAGATGTTTTTAAAAAAGCCAAGTTTTTCTTAATATTATTACAAGTAATTATTTAAAATGTTAAAACAAATAACAAATCCATAACTTAGTACTTAATTGCTATTTAATAATGGTAATTTCTGAAAGTTTTAAAGTGTAAAAATTTTGGTTGAGTTTTTTGTATAATAAACAGAAATTTAATTAATAATTTTTTTTTAATTTTTAATTTTAACATAGTGGCTGGTTTATTTTGGCAGTTATGCTCTTTTAATAAACTATTCTTAAGTTTTCTATTCTTGTTTTACAGGTTTTTTATCAGACTATTCTTAATGTTAATTATTCAACACTTAATTTTTTAATCAATTAGTAAACAACAAAATAAACAAAATAAAAAAAAATAAAAAAAAAATAAAAAAAGAAATAGAAAATTAGTATTTTATTAATAGTTCTAATTAAAGCTATTGGTCTAATGTAATTAAGTATTAAATTTTATTAACATATATTGTTAATAATATAGAAGTGATTGATTTTTTTAATCAAGTAATAATAACATGAATTGAATAATAATAAATGTTTTATTAATATAAATATAATTTCATTTTAAGTTATAAAAAACTATTTTTTAAAGAAAGAAGTATTTAATAATTACTTATTACTAGTTATTATTCTGTCTGCCAATTGTTTTTTTTTTGCTTTTAATACTTTTACTATATATATATAATTTGTATTATATGAAATTTTTTAATTTTTTTAAAAAAAATCTTAAAATTCTACAATTTCTTAAGAAAAATCTTGAAATTTTTTTTTTACTATATTTCTTTTTTATTGGCTATTTTTCTACTTATTATAATTCTTATTTTTATAAGTAATAATATTTTTTTTTTTAATATTAAGTTTTATTAAGATCTTTTAAATTTTCTAGCTTTCTTAAATCTCTCTCTTGAATTAATTTTATTACTTCTTTTTCTAAAATTACTTGGACAATTTTGGTTTATAATTTTTTAAATTGAATATTTGTAATTTTTCTCAATTGATTAATAGTTACTGTATTTATTATTGAGTATAATAATATTTTTAAACAGTTTTAGAATTCTGTTTATAACTGGTATATTGTTTGTATTTGTATAAATAAATTGTTTTTTTTTACAAATTGTTTTATTTGTTACAATATTGTTGTATTAAACATTTGTCTTATTTTATCTGTATATAAGTTCTGAATATTAAGTTTTTGTTCTAAATAGTAATAGCAAAAGTTTCTAAAAAATTGTTGTATTCATTATTTTCAATTTTTTCTTATTAACTTCTTATATAATACTATTGTCTTTAGTAGTTTTAATAATATCTTTACTTTTGCTATTATAATTTCTATTATGTTTTTAGACTTTATATGTACTTTATATTGTATTTTATATTAGAGTTTTGGTTTTTTTTTGTGTCTTTGTATTGAATAATTTGTTGATTAATTGTAATTTTTATGTTTAGTTTTTGATGTTTAATAAGTTAAAATAATTGTTGGATTAAAAAGTAAATATTGTTTGTAATTTTTATTTTTTCTGTTACATGTGTTGGTTTTTTATATACTGTTTTGATAGATTAATTTGACATATTTGTGTTAATAATTATGATTGGTTTCAGATTTTATAAAATTTTATCTGGTTAAATTAATATTTATTGTACTTTCAGTTATAGAATATTATTAATAGATAATGATGCTATATTGTAATATAATTTCAGTTAATTACAATATGTTATTTTAACTAAGATTTTGTTGTCTTATCTTAATTTATATGTATATTTTCAAGAATTTTTTTGATGTGAAATAAACTGTTTTATTTGAAGTCAAACTTTCTATTCTATTGTTTTTTTACTTTGATATAATGTAAAAATACTTTGTCTTCAATTTTGAATTTGGCTTGTTTACCTAATAATTGATTATTATATTACTTTTTTAATATCAATATAATGTTACAGGTAATTATTTAAGATGTAAAAACAAATAATAAACTCGTAACTTGGTGCTCAATAGCTTAATGACATTGGTAATATTTAAAAGTTTTAGTGATTTGAAGATTTTGGTTAAGTTCTTTGTATAATAGACAGAGATTCAATAGTTGTTTTAATACTTTTCTAAAAGTGTATTCTGTGAATTTTTTTCTCAACTTAATAGCTGGTTCTTTTTAGTAAGCTATCCTCAATTTTCGAATTTCTATTCTTATTTCTGAGTCTTTTATTAATTTTTTTTGATATCAATAACTCTATATGTTAATTCTTGAATTAATTTAGTAAACAGCAAAAAATAAAGCAAAGAAATAAAAAAAATAAAATAAAAGAAAATTAGTATTCTGTTAATAACCATGATCAAGAACTATTATTCTAGTGTAGTATTGGATTTTATTAACATAGAGTGTTAATAGAATAGAGATAATTAATATTTCTTAATCAATAATAATAATATAAATTCAAATAATAATAGATATTTTATTGATATGTAATTAGATTTTGCTTCAAGTTGTAAAAAATTATCTTTTGAAAAGAGAGATATGAAATAATTAATAATTAAGGATATTAATTCTGAAATGAATTCTGTTTTTTCTGTTTTTAATATTTTTGCTATATATACATATTTTTTGTTCTATAAGATCTTATATTTTTTTAAATAATATGTCTTAATTTACTAATATTACTTATATTGTTAAGCAGTATGCTCTAATTTACTGACATTGCTTATATTGCTGAGCAGTGTGTCTTAATTCACTAGTACTGTGCATATTGTTGAACAATATGTCATAGTTTTTTGACATTGTGCTCATGTATTAAGTATTATTCTTCTATTGGTCTATTTTTTTATTTGTTTTTCTAGCTTTCTTTCTTTGTATTTTTTCTATGAATAATATTATCTTCTTTTTTTTAATATTAAGCTCTGTCAAAATTTTCATTTTGAATTAAGTTTATTACTTCTTTTTCTAATATTGTTTGTTTAATTCTGTTTTTTATTTCTTTACATTAAGAGTTGTTTATTCTTTTTCACTGGTTAACAGTTATTGTTTCTATTTTTTAGTGTAGTAGTATTTCTGAATAGTTTTAAAATATAATATATAGTCAGTAAATATTTTTGATATATATTTTTGAATTTGTCTTTTTTTTAATAAACTCTTTAATCTGTTGTATTATTTTTTGATTGAATATTTTTTTAGATTTATTGATGTATAATTTCTGAAAATTTAGCTTTTGTTTTAGCTAATAATAATAATATATTATTGAAAGTTGTTCTATTCATAGCTTTTAATTTTCCTTGATTAGTTTTTCTGTTGAAATTATTTTTGGTATTTTTTTAAAAGTGTTCTTTACTTTTTCTATGATTTTATTTAACCAATATTTGTTAGGTTCTGTGGTCACTAATATGAGATTATTTCTGTTTTTTTTCCCTTGTTGTGTTTTGATAACAAATTATTTGGTGGTTGATAACAATTTTCATGTCTAATTGTTGTTGATTTATGGTCTGAAATAATTGTTGAGCTATTGAGTAGATGTGATCTGAAATTTTCATCTTTTATTGTTGCTGTTATCACATCTACTGTGTTTTTATATACTATTTTTGTAGATCAATTTGACATGTTTATATTAATAATTATAATTGGTTTTAGATTTTGTGGAATTTCATCTGGTTAAACAAGTATTTGTTGTACTCCCAATTGTGAAATATTACTAATAGATAATAATACTATATTGTAATATAGTTTTAGTCAATTTTTATGTTGTTCTATCTTAGTTTATAAGCTCTATTTTCTAGAATTTTTTCAATGTGAAATGGTTCATCCCATTTGGGATTGAATTTTCTACTCCATTGTTTTTTTGTTTTGGTATGATGTAAAAGTACTTTGTTTTCAATCTTAAATTCAACTGGTTTATTTAATAATTGGTTATCATGTAATTTTTTTTGTTTTTTTTGTAACTTTTGAATGTTATTAGCTGCTTTTTATCTTTTGTTTTCCAAAGTTTTTATTAATTTATATGTTTTTTTCAACAATGTTCTTTGGAAATTGGCTTCTGTTATTAGTTTTGTTGGATATGTATTAATGTTTATCTCAACTGGTAATATTATTGTTCTACTATAAACAAGTTCAAATAGTGTTGTTTATATAATATCTTGCTTTATTGTTTAATAAGCAAATAATACTAATGGTATAAACAAATCTTATTTATCTTGGTTTTTTTGGCTGATCTTGGTTATTGCTTTATATAATATTTTGTTGAACTTTTTAACTAAGTCTGTTTATAAATAGTATAGTGATGGTAATAGTCTCTTAATTTCAAATCTTTAACTCAATTTTGTTAATGTTCTGTTTACAAAGTAAGTTTTTTGATCTGACAATAATTCTTTTAGGCATCTATATTAACAAATCAAATTCTAGTGAATGAATTCAGCTACAAATTCTGCATTTGCTTTTTGGATTGTTTTAACTTCTGGTTATTTTGTAAGATAGTCTATAGTTACTACTATATAACAATTGTCTTTACTGATTATTGTTAATAGTTCAACTAAGTTAATTCCAATTCAATCAAATAGTTGTTCTATTTTGATTGGTTTTAGCAGTTTACTGGGTTTTATTCCTTTTTTTCTTTGACAAGCATCATAATTTTGAACATATTGCTTGATATTTGGATACATAAATAGCTAATAGTATCTTTTTTTGATTCTTTTCATAATTGCTTCTTTATAAAAATATTCTGCTGTTAGATTTAAATACATGTTAAATAGTATTGTTTTTTTCTTTGGCTTTATGATTATTCTGAATAACTGATCTAGGTATTTTCTGTTTTTTTGGTATAATATATCTTGGCAAATGATAAAATATTTGGCTTGTTGTTTTATGTTGTTTTGTTTTTTTTAAGATAATTTCTCTTTGAACTGTTGAGTATTAATATAATATTAAAGTTGTTGATATTTTGTGTGTTTATCTTTTGTTATATTTTTTGGGTTGAAAATGTTTTTAAATTTGTTTTATTTGTAACAAATTATCAGCATTTCTATTTTTTTTTCTCTTTTTATAATGTACTATATAATTGAATAGTGATAGTTTTATTTTTTATCTTACATAGTAATCATCTTCAAATTTTTGTTTTTGAATTGATGTTAATTCTTTGTGATCAGTGTACACATTAAACTTTTAACTCAAATATTTCTTTTATTTGATAACAGTTTAATAAATAGCTAAGTGTTCCAATACTAAAATTCTATAATTCTTTTCAGCTGAACTTAAACTTTTGCTGACATATATTACTAAATGTTCTTATCCATCTGATCTTTTTTGAGACAGTATGATTCCCAATATTTAACTTGATACATTAGTAGTAATAATGAATAAC
This sequence comes from Geosiphon pyriformis, assembly GCA_016748015.1. Taxonomy (NCBI): domain Eukaryota; kingdom Fungi; phylum Glomeromycota; class Glomeromycetes; order Archaeosporales; family Geosiphonaceae; genus Geosiphon; species Geosiphon pyriformis. The sequence continues at coordinate 813,161 of JAAOMT010000003.1, read as the reverse complement.
TTGTTGTAATCTGAATAAATTAATACTAAGACTTAAATAAGTTTTTTTCTCAAAATATTTAAAGCTTTTTGTTGGGTTTCAGTTCATTTATATTTCACGTTTTTTGCTTAAAGCTAGTAAAGTGGTTGAGCCAGTTTGGAGAAGTTCTGAATAAAGTGGTAATAGTATTCAGCAAATCCCAAGAATGCTCTTAATTCTGGAAGATTTGTTAATATTGAAAAGTTTTTAACTATTTCAATTTTATTTGGATCTGTTTTAATGATGTTTTTGCTTACAACATGTTCCAAAAATTTCAGTTTTGTTTTGTCAAAGAAATATTTGTTTGCATTCAGTTTTAATCCAGCTTTTCTTAATCTCTTAAACACTTGCTAAAAATAATATAGATAATTATTAAATGTTTTTGAGAACATATTAGTGTTATCTAGATAGACTACTATAAATTTCTATAATAATTTAGTATAAACAATTTCTATGAATTATTGAAAAGTGGCTAAAATATTGGTTAAATTAAAAGACATAATTTTAAATTCAAAATTTTTTTTTTTGTAGTAAATGCAGTTTTTTTTTTACCCTCTGGTTTTATGACTATTTGTCAATAACTACTGTTTAGATTTAATGTTGAAAACTATTTTTTTTCTTCAAATGCATTGAATAATTTTTGAATCTATGGAGTTGGATAACTATTTTCACGAGTAATACTGTTGAGCTTTCTATAATCTACACAAAAGTGGATTTTTTCATTCTTTTTTCAGATTAATACTACTGGTAATAATCATAAACTTATAGATAGTTGAATTAACTCATTGTTCAATATTCTGTTGATTTTTTGTCAAATAATTTTATGGCTTGCTGGTAGTATTTTGTACACTTATTGTTTTATTGGCATTACATCTTTAGTTTTAATTTAAGCTAAATAATGTTAGTTCTGCCAAATTTATTTTTACTGACAAAAATGTTAATAAAATTGTTAAATAGTATTTTGAGTTGTATATGTTAAAATAAGTCTAAATTTTACAAGTTTATTTGCTTTAGTTGTTCTAATTGAAGCAAATAACATTCTTTTTGTTTGTAAATAGTTTGTGATATAATATCCACATATTTATACAGTTGTGAAAAATCTGGAATGATGTTTGGTAGATGGTTCTCAACTTTAGTGCTTAAGTATTTGATAGTAAGTCTGCTTGGTATTTTAATGGTGTTTCTAGTTGTATTATAAATAAGAATTTTAATGTGTTTATTGTTCTTGGCTGGTATATAGAAATTGGTAATTCTAATCTTTTCTAATTTACAAATAGTTGGTTTTACTTCAAATATCTGAGACTGGTCTTTTATTTTTCTCTTTATTACTAATATATACTGGTCATATAGTGGAATAGAAATTGATTAATTAATAGAAATAATTTCTCTCTTATTAATTGGTTTCTTTTCTGTTATATTAATTGGTATATTTATTCTACCTGTTAATCTGAATTCATTTTTTCCTCTGGTTGTGATCCTTAATTCTTCTCTTTTTTTTATTAATACTAATTAAACTATTTTAACCAGAGACAAAAATATTGCCTGTGCTATTTTTTTGTTTGGTTTAATAATGTATTTTTTTTCTGAATTATTTTGTAGCATTACAATAATATTTTCTACATATCTTGTATCAATTATTTTTTTTCTAATATTAATCTTTTTTTTTGCTAAGCTATATCTAAAAGCTAGTTAAACTATTATTGTTGCTGAAATTTCCAATACTATTTTCAGATCTATACTGGTATATAAATATGGTTTCAATCTGATGACAGTTTTTTTTAGATATTTAAAATCAAACTCTGTATTGATATTATGTATATGTTTTGGCATAATACCTTCATTGTTATTATTAAACTATTTGAGTTCTTGCTTCATTGCTAGATCTGAAAATACAATATATTGTTTGGGGTTGTAATTAAAGTTTGAATCATCATTGTCATTACTGTAGTGAAGAGAGTTAGAATCATTGTTGTTATTATTGTTAGAGTTTGAATTGTGATTAATTTTTGATTTTGATTCCAATATGTACTCACTAATTAGTTCTTCTTCTTCAGAGATTGAATAGATTATGTATGATAGTAGATTGTAAATAAGATTACAATTATTACAATAATCGAAATCATTGAGAATTAGGCAATATTTACACAGTTTTGTGTTTAATTGTTTCAAACACTGTTTTTGTTTTTCTCTAGTAGGTGCTAAGTCTTGGTAGTGTTTATAAAATTATTCTGGATTACCTAAGATATCAAAAAATGCATCTGGATTCGAAATAAGAATAGTTTTAACTGGTTTTGGTAAGTTAATTGCCAATATTTTATTGGACAAAGCATTCTTGACTTTGGCATTTGCTATTTGCCAGATTTTGTCTTTATTGTGTAGATAACTGTCTAAACATAAAAGTATTTGATTTTATACAATATTAAAAAGTGTTTCTTAACTTATCTAATTATTAATAAAGATCATATATTAACATGATGTATTACACATTTCTTCTTAACCAGAAATGTTGTTTCATATTTTTTTATCAAATAGCATTTCTTTGCAAGCAAAACATGATTCATTGTCTTACTTTCCTTGTTGTTTTGAATAACCAAAATGTTTTTAATAGCATGGTTTGCAATAATAACAGATACATGTCCAGTAGTTCTTATCTAGCACTATCCAAGCTTTTATAAATAAAAAGTTTTATTAATAGTTAATACATTTGAGAAGAATATAAAGTGGTTTTTTCTTTATATCTACTGAATATAGTGTGTGCTAATTGTTAACAATTTTGCTAGTATTGGTAGTGGTTTGTGGTTTATCCTCCTTTTTTCTTTTTTCTTTGTTATTTCACAATAGGATTAGTAGTAGCTTGTTATGGTTTTCTTTAATCCACAATACTTAATATGCTTTCCAATTAGGTTTTTTTTTTCTGTTTCTAATTCAATTAGTAATGGTGTTAGTATAGTAATGTTTGTTCAGAAATGATCACAAGTAGCAGGTATTTGAGTTTGTAAATTATCATAACTAAGCTGTAGCTTTTGGGTATTCTAATTAAACATAGCATTGATTTTGAACAGCCAGTTATTACCAATAAGAGCTTAATACTATATGGCTTTTATTACCAATACTTTGATCAGTGCTGTGATGCTGTTAACTTCAAATAAAAAGTCATTAATCTTATCAATGAGTGTTTTCATCATTTCATTAGTGGTAATAATTTTGGCATTGGCAGTGTGATCAACTTGATGATCTAATTGGTCTATAAGTTGTTATGTGATAATGCTGTCTGCTGAACCACTATTAAGGATTAGCTTAATAGAGTAGTCATCAACTTTAGTGTTGGTATATATTATGGTAATTGGTTTGGTGTTAAGAGTGGCTCTACTGAATAATAGTGTTTTTAATGAGATTTTTATTTTAAAAGAGAATATTGCAGCAAGTAATTTGTTTTCTATGACAGTTGCAGATAGAATATTATTAGTAAGTAGTTGTTAGTTTTGATTAATTTTTTGTTTGTTGAATTGGGTATCTTTTGGAGTAACTAAGAAACTTAAATAATTTTAAAAATTTGGGTTTTGGGTGTATTCATTTCTCAAACTCCACTGATATAATTTTGATTGTTGGTTTGAAAAACTGAAGATCAGTTAATATATTACCATTACCAATCTTCAACTCTATTGAGTAATTTTTGGTCTTTAATTTCCAGATAATATTTGAGTTAAGTTATGTGACAGTGTTTAAAATAATTGAGATTGATAGATAATTTATGGCTACAGTTAATATGTTACTGGTGTTAGAATTTAATAAATTGACAGTGAATATATTGGTAGTTGTATTATAATTGTATAAGATAAGAGATATTGTCCTAATAACACAGTATTATTGTAATTTGGGATTTAAAACCTGCAATTGGAATTTTGATATTGATTTTCTGATTGTTAGTTATTTCTATTTAAGTAACAATCTATTTTTAGATAGTTTTATTTACTATAATAATAGCAATTATGTGTTTTCTGTTGTTATGATTAATTTAATGCTAATAACAAATGTAACTGTTGTTAAAAGTAGTTAGAATTTTCTGAATTCTCATAATATTATAGAGATTAATAAATTGCTTAATTGTTAGCTAAGTACTCTTTTAACTTTTAATTAATTGACTTACTGAATTGTTCTAATTTGGTATTTAATTTAGATAATTTGTTCATTACTAGATTCACAGCTTGAACATGGTTAGCTTTAAGCTTAGCCAATTCAAAATCTCTAATATAAGCAACTGTATCTTAAAAAGTATTTAGGTGTATTGGATATACTTATTCCAAGAGACTACTACATAATTCATAAATAAATTAATTCAAGATTTGTGGTGCTGTGAAGTAGTCAATTTCAATTGCCTGGATTTGGTGCAAATTTCGATGGAATTGTCCCAAATATGTAGTGATTGCTTCTGTGTTTCCTTGTTTAATTGTAATAAAACTAGTTAACAAGTGGTTAATGCTATTATTATTGCTAAAATATTGCAAAAATGTGGTTTTGAATACAGCAAAATCTTGTGGTTTGTTTACAAAATTCTGATATTATAAGTTGGCAATATTTTGCAGAAAATACAGGCTGGCTTGAAATAATTTGACATCATTTCATCCATTAATTGTGATGGCTTTTTCCATATTGTTAAGCCATGTTTAGACATTGTTTTTTTTGTTGGTAAACTTTTTAAGTTTGGTAATTAATACATATGTTATTAGTATAAGCGATTATTATTGTTGTGGTTGTTGTAGTACAGCAATAAATGTAATCAATAGTGAATTAATTATGATTACTAGAGATATGTTTTGGAGAACAATAAGAATGGAGTTTGAATTGTTTGGGTTTTGCTGAATTGAAACAATTAGGATTTGTATTTTTGGGTTTTTTGGAATCAGGTTTTGATTCTGAATTTTCTGATTGCTGTTTTTCTCTTTTTTTGAGTTGGTTCTTTTCCAAAGACTGATGGCTTTGAAATCTGGTTGAGGTGGTAATAATTAAAATTCTGATGGAATAGTTGGTTGCAATTTAAATTCTTTAAAGAAATTGCTATAGGTTTCTAATAATTTGGCTTTTTTTTAATTGTTTTGAAATAGTATTCTGGTTAATAGTGTTTTTATAGTTGATTGTGATATTTCTTAGTGTATAATAGTATGATGAGTGAGTAGATAAAATGATTTTTGGTTTCTTTCAAGTAAATAGTTATATTCTTTATGGTGTTTCTGCTGGTGTTTGTAATTTGCTTTTTTTGTTATCTGTAAAGGTAATAAAAAATTGCTGTTTGGTGTGTTTCTCAATTTTTTTGTTGATTTTTGTAATTATTAAGACAAACAAATAATTTTGTAAAAGCATAGTACTTTGAAGTAATTTACTATAGAAATTATTAAGTGTTGCTTCTGAATTTTTTTGGTTTCCCAAGTGAGATTTAATCTTTTTATTAATGTAAAAGTTGAAAGTAAATTCTGCTGGCCAATGATTACTTGTTAATTCTAAGTAAGTTTAATAGTATTGAAATAAAGCTTTCATGAATCCCAAGTAATTTGTCTCTATTTTTTCTGATTCTGCTATGGTTTTAGATGATTGTTGTTGGTGCTGGTTTTTTGTTAAATTATACTTTATAAAAAGCACCAAATATTACTAGTAATTATTTGAAGTGTAAAAACAAATAACAAATCTATAACTTGATACTTAATAGCTTAATAACATTGGTAATATCTGAAAGTTTTGATAATCTAAAGGTTTTAGTTAAGTTCTTTGTATAATGAACAAAGATTCAATAGTTGTTTCAGTATTTTTTTAAAAGTATATTCTATGAATTTCTTTCTCAGCTTAATGGTTGGTTCCTTCTGATAAGTTATTCTCAATTTCCAAGTTTCTATTCTTATTCCTAGGTTTTTTACCAGTCTTTTTTGATTTTAATAACTCCGTACATTAATTTTTAAATTAATTTAGTAAACAGCAAAAAAATAAAACAAAGAAATAAAATAAAATAAAGTAAAAGAAAATTAAAAAAAATTAATATTCTGTTAATAACCATAATTAAGAGCTATTGTTCTAGTGTAATCAAGTATTGAATTTTATCAACATGAAGTGTTAATAGAGTAAAGATAATTAATATTCCTTAATCAATAACAATAATATGAATTCAGATAATAATAGATATTTTATTAATATATGATTGAATTCTGTTTCAAGTTGTAGAAAACTATCTTTTGAAAGAAGAGATATGGGATAATTAATTGATTGTAAGTATTAATTTTAAGATAAAATCTGTTTTTTTTGCTTCTAATACTCTTGCTATATATACATATTTCTTGTTCTATAAGATTTTATATTTTCTTAAACAATATGTCTTAATTTACTAATATTGCTCATATTGCTAAACAGTATGTTCTAATTTACTGATATTGCTTATATTGTTAAGCAGTGTGCTTTAATTCACTAGCACTGTACATATTGCTGAGCAATATGTCATAGTTTTTTAATATTGTGCTCATGTGTTAAACACTATTCTTCTATTAGTCTATTTTTCTATTTATTTTTTCAGCTTTTTTTTTTGTATTTTTTTTATGAATAACAATAATAATTACACAAATGCTTATGTCACTTGACTTCACATAAAAAAGAATTATAAAATATCTTCCAAAAAAGTGGCAAAAAAATTTTATCTTGGTTTAAACTATTATGTATTTTGTATTTGTTTAAAAGTCCAAAATTAGTTATTATCCTATTAACTTTGTTTTTATGTATATTGCTAAATAACTTAATAAGTTTTTTGCATATTTTTATTATTCCAAACTCTTTCACAGATGAATTCAGCTAACAAAATTATAAATTTTATGTATATTTTACAATATTAGTTATATTTTTCTGTTTTTTTTAAAGTATTCTTGACAACAAAACCTACTGTAAAGATAAAATTATAAATAAACATGTCTTTAAATACTAAAAAACTGGCTTTACAAAGTACATTAAACTTGGTGTAAATAGAAAAGATGTGATTTAATAATATCTTTGAAAAAATTTTCTTTGTTATCTTAATTAAAGCAGTAAGTTTCATATTTGTTAATACTTTTTTCCAATCATAAAACTTTAAAATTATAGAAATTTAAGCTTGTTTTTAAGACACAAAAACAAATTTTAAAACCAAACAATTATTTAACAAAGTTAAAGAATACTTTAAAATATTATTATTATGCTTTTAAAATTTGTTTAAGATATTAGAAAGCCCAACTATCTTGTTATTAGAAAAATAATCAATCATATTTTTCAGCTCTTTGAAGCCAATTTTTTTTATTATATTAGAAAACATATTATTATTTACATGAACCAAAAGTGCATACTAATAAAACCAAAGATCAAATATAACTTTTAACACTAGATGCTTTCTTGTTTAACTCTTTATAATATTGTTTACTCTATTTTTTACTTTATCTAGCTCTAATACCAGTTTATTGTCAATTACCAAATGATCTAATACTATCTTTTGAAATAATTATTTCAAAACATTCCTAATTATACAGCTTTTATTTGTATAAAATTTTTTTATCTTTTTATTGATAGCTTTTTTTATAGTCAATACTTTAACAGCTTCTAATTTTTAAAACTTTAACATGTGATATTTTTTTCTAGCTCTAGACAAATAATTAAGAATTTTCTCAGATCTTATTTCATATTCAATTAATAACTGAATATTAGATGCTTTACAAATTAAATTTTTATAAATTAGGCAAATTCAAAAGTATTTCCAAAAACAAAAGTCTTAACAATCTTAATTTCAGCTTGAAAAACTTTAAAAACTGCTTATTTTTTGAAGCATTGAACTTATTGTATTAACATTTAGAAAAAAAATTTTTTACTAAATTTACTACAATTTTTTACAAGTATTCTTATATTTTATCTAAAGCATATTGATTTTTTGCAATCTGAAATTCTTATTAAATTAAATTTAAGTCTAATAATAAGTATTTTCTAAAACATGTTTATTTCAATTTATCTGCATTTTTTATTCCAAATTTTCAATGATTATAATTGGTTTGTTTATGCATAGTATTTAAATAAACATTTAAAAAATTATTTATGCTAAAAAAAACTAATACAGCCTAATAATTGATGTTAAAATACTTAGATACATTAGAAATTTTATGACTAACAACTACTAATAAAAAGTATTTACTGACAAAAATATAATCAATAATCTTTTTTACCTTTCTTAAGTTGTTTTATATTGGCAGTTTGGCTGCAGAATCTTTAATAATAAATTGCATAATTCTAAACCAGAAAATTTTCCAAAACTAACACTTTTTTTTGAATTATTTTTATTGAAATTTCCACTTAGCACCACATAAAATTCAGAACTAATTGTCTTATTAATAAGTAAATTTATTTTATTAGCTTGGCCAAAGCACATATTTGTTAAAACATTTACATAAATTTCTAAGATTACAACCAAAAAAGCACTACTGAACAAAAAATAAATTAACAGAAAACAACTCAAAATTTTAAACACTTTACATATATGCTGAATGAATATATTATTACTATTGCCATATCTGAACTTAAATAACCAAACTCCAAACCAGATATAAAAATCTTTAAACCAAAAAACTTGTTTTTTATTTATGATTTGTGTTGTCTTTTAAGTTTTGTTTCAGTCACAAAAAAAATCAAATTGCCAAATTTTCTATGTCTCTATTACTTATAGAAAAAGTACAAAAAAAGAAAGTAGAAAAAAACAAATAAGAAAATAGATCAATAAAAGAATAATACTTAGCAAATAAGCACAATGTCAAAAATTATAACACATTGTTTAGCAATGAGCACATTGTTAGAAAATTATGATACATTGTTTAGTAATAAGAGTATTGTTAGAGAAAATAAAATACAATATTCAAGAAAATATAAGATCTCATATAACAAAAATTATGTATATATAATAAGAGTATTAGAAGCAAAAAAAACAGAATCAATATCAACAATTAATTAATTATCTAATACTTCTGTCTTCAAAAATAGTTTTTCTACAACTTAAAATAGAATCAAAGCTTATATTAATAAAATATTAATTATTATCTGAATCTATATTATCATTGTTTGATTAAAAAATACTAATTATTTTTACTCTATTAATACTTTATATTAATAAAATTCAATACTTAACTATATTAGACTAATAGTTCTTAATTATGGCTATTAATAAAATACTAATTTCTTATTTTTTATTTTTATTTTTTTTATTTTTATTTTTTTGTTGTTTACTAATTGATTAAAAAAATTAAGCACTAAATAATTAACATTAAAAATAACTTGATAAAAGACCCAGAAATAAAAGTAGAAATTTAAGGATAGCTTACCAAAAGAGCATAACTATTAAATTAAACTGATTACCATGCTAAAAAAAAAAATTCATGAAAAAAACCATCAATTAAATCTTTGTTTATTATATAAAAGACTTAACTAAAATTTTTAAATTCTAAAATCTTTAGAAATTACCAATTATATTAACTATTGAATACCAAGTTATGAGTTTGTTATTTGTATTTATACTCTAAATAATTATTTGTAATACCACCTAACAATATTTTTTTGTTTTGTAAAATTGTTTATGTTTTTAATATTACATATAGCAATTTTCTATATAAGATCAATTATTAAGATAAAAAACTATCAAGAAGTTCAAACTAATATATAGTTGATTTAACTTCTTTAAAATTGAATTAATAGAGACTTCAAGAGCAATCATCTTTGATTTTAATTTACCCATCTTAGTAGTCAAAACTTTTAAGCTGCTTAATCCTAATTCTGAACTTTTAATAATTACAACTAAACAAAAAAGAGACATCTGCAAAATATTCAAAATCATATTTGTATTTAAATTTGAATTCAAAAGCATAATAATAGTTGACAAAAGAGAATAAAAAGCAGAAACCAAAAAAATTAAATCTACACCACTTAGTTTTTGCACTATACTAAATACTTAATTAGCAAAAAATTCTAAAAACTGCTTCAAAGAGACCAAGTAAGCATTAATAAAAAATTTATTCTATAAAGCAAGTAAAATTTTATTCAAATATAGAGTACCTAAGAGAGATAATTTCAAACCAAAACTTGAAAAAATATTATTAAAAACAAATATCAATAAAATCACTTAAACTTATGATTTGTTATCAAAAACAGTAGGGAAAAAATAAAAATGTTCTTTTTAATATACAATTTTGTAAGTAAAAGACAGTTTCTACTTAAAATTAACTTTTTAAATATCTTTGAAAACAGAGGTACAGAAACATTTAATATATTACATCATAGAGCAAAATGCTCAATGTATTTATATTTTTTATAATAAACTAGATTTATTCTAGCTTAAAAGAGCTTAACATTATCCAAAATAAGTTTTATATAAAAGACTAACTCTAATTTCTCTTTTGATTTAAAGCCAATTATTGTACAATAAACTCTATTGCTAGTCTTAAATAATTGGTTAATAATACAAGTTTTCTTACTAGTTTTTTCTAACAAATTACCAAGATTATGAGTAGTTGTTCTTATAGGCAAAATAAACAGAAGTGTTCTAAACTAATCTTTTGACATTCAAATATTTCAATCTTTTATAGTTTTTATTATATACACTAAATTTTTTTAAATTAAAAATAACTATTTTGTCACCAATAAATAAGTTTGACTTGATTTGGCAAATTCCAATTACAGTCTTTTGTCACAGCTTAATTGATTGTAAATAGATTAATATAATTTGATCAAATACAAAAACTGCAATAACAATTATTTTTTTAAGTATATTCATGAGAATTTTTTTGATTACCACAGTTTAATTTGACCCAATTTTTTGTTTCTTAATATTGTTGTTTATAATAATACCTTTTTTTTGAACCAATAATATGATCTTATTTATGTTTTTTTTTCAATATAAACATAGATCTAATTATTTCTTCAAATTTTAAAAAAGTAATAGCTTTTCCAAATCTATTGATTAATAAAAATTTTTTTCTAATGAGCTAAGTTTTTGCTATTGCTAATTTGCTTTTTATTGTTAAGAAATTAATATTTAAAACAAAAGATTTCTTAACAAATATTTTTACTAGGATTTTTATTATTTTGGAATCAATTTACTTTCTGTTTAATAAAATATTAAGAAAAGACAGAAGAAATCCAACTTTTTTTTCTATATTAAAATCAAAAAAACCAAAAGAAAAGCCACAAACTATATTAAAAACCATTTTTTTGGTTTTAAAAATAATAGCAGTTAAATTAAGAAGAGACCTATTATAAATACTAGTCATTAAATTATTGTTTTTACTATTATTAGAATTACTATTTATATTCAAATACATATTATTACTAAAATTAGTTTTAACTAAAAAAATATTTTTTTTATTATTAGAATATTTAATATTACTAAAAATAACTCTTTTTTTTTAAGATAAAAAACTATTAGCAGAACCATAAAAAGCTTTTTTAAGTATCTTTTTCTTAGACATATTATTATTTAAGACAGTTTTTAAGTTTATAATAAAGAGATTATTGATTAAAAAAATATTGAAAAAAAATAACAAAATAAAAAACTTTTTTTTTGAGAAATTGTGTTCTTTAAGAAATTTTGAATATAAAAAAAAAAGAAGTTTTTTAATAATAATATACAATAATATAAAATAGTACACAATAATACAAAATAATTAATAATAATTAGCAATAATATTAAATATCATAAAATAATACAAAATAATATAAAATAACAAATTATAATTAACAAAAACTAAATAATATAAAAAAATAATAAAAATAATAAGCTTTTAAAACTAATTTATATAATTAAAAAATATATATATATAATTTTAGTTTAAAAAATATATTTTCTTTTATATTAATATTTAAAACTTAATTAAAATAAGCAAATTTGATTCTATTAGTTTTTTAATTTAATAAAATTATTATTAAAACTTATATATATATAAATTAAAATTCCAAATTTTTTTATTAAAATTTTTTGATTTTATATTCAAGTTAGATATAATTAGTATAATGCTTTTAAAATTTTTATTTCTTTAATTTTTTATTTTATTTTTTTATTTAAAAATTTATAATTAATTTAAAAATAGTCAAAAATAATACAAATAATACTTTGATAATTTAATTATTATAATAAATAATTTAATATTATAATAGTTTAATAAAAAAAGTATATTCTAAAAAGTTAATTTTATAAAAAATTATGGATTACTAAAAAAATAAAAAACAATATTATATTTTATAAACAAATTACAGATAAAAGTAAATATTATTACTTATTTAAAAAAACTAATATTAGCAATTTTAATAATTAAAAGCTTTAATATTTTTGTTTTTTATAAAAAAACCCAATAAATAAAATTTTTAATAAAAAAGTCAAAAATTTTTCTAATTTAAACAATTTTAAAAACTAATATTATGTAAATTAAACATTAAAAATTATGTTATTTTACTTAAATAAATTACTTATAATATAATTTAATAATCAAAAATTGTTAAAAATAAAACTTTGTTTTATAAATTTGTTATTTTATTAATTTTTATTAAAATTTACAAAGTATTTTATAAAATATTTTATAAATTTATTTGTTTAAAAATAATAAAAACAAATTTACAATATATTTTAAGTTTTTTTAAAAGTTTTTTACTAATAAATTAAGAAAAACTTTATTTTTTAAAATATTTATAATTACATATAATTTTATTATTAAAAAAACTTTTTCTTTTGTTGATCCCCCAGTCACAACGAGAGCATTGAGTCGTCATTGAAATAGCTTTCCTTTTCCCTTTCCCTTTCAACTTTCTCCAGTTATTTCTTCAGATATTCCCCTTTTTGTAGCTATGGAACCGGTGGGCTTTGCTGCTGGTGGTTCTGGGTCCGTTTCGGCTGGGTTGGGAACCCGGTCTGGTGTCAAAAATAAGCGTTCGGTTGGTCCTCAATCTCACGGTGCATCCTATAAGAAGCTGAAGAAACCTGTGGCGGTTGACGATTTGGTGGAGTTGTCTGCTGGTGTCTCGAACGTTATGGATGAAAGTGGTGATGGACCTAACATTGGTCAATCATGGGCTAGTGAGGTCAACAGTGAAGTGGACAGTGTAAGTGGCGTCTCAGACTTGGATAACTTGGAAAACATTGTCGCTGAGGAAACTAGCTATGCAGAGTCGGATGTTTCAGGTTTGGACGATGACATGAACAATGCCATGCCAAGGAAGACGCGTACCCACACCTATGTTCTGAACAATAAGTTGCCACCTCTCTCTTTCAATGTAATAAGTGATGGTGAAGACACTTTGCCTCTTCCGAGTCCTAAATTTTGTGGGTCCAATCGCCTCCCTCCAGTCGGATCACGTGCTCCGGAGAAACGGAGTTTTAATTTGTCGAAATCATTTGCATTGGATATTGAGTTATCTGCCGTTCTTGGCAAAACTATTGGTGATAAGTTGATTTGTGTGAAAAAAATTTTTTATCAAGTTGATGGTTTTGGGGGGGCTTCGACTCCCTCAAAATTTTCTGGAATAATTAGGTCATCATTTACATCTGAAAAGAGTTTGATTAAGGCAAGGGAAATGGCGATCAGTGAAAAAATTTTGGTAAATGATGATCTAAGAAAAGTAAACAGCCATTCGGATCGGGAGGTGATCATCAAGAAAATCCCAGTAGATCTTCTCAAATCGGCAATTGAGGCAGTGTTCTCCAAGTTTGGCAAGATTGTTTCAATTAAAATGCAGCTTATTGGTCTTTGGCAAAAGGCCCTGGTGGAATATGAATCATCTGAGATGGCTGATTTGGTCGCAGCTAGATGGTCTGTGCTCATGGGAAAGGATTCTGTCCGCGTGGCAAAGGCGAATATTGATAAACAAATGTGGGTATTGAGAGATCAGCATCGGGCTTTGCTCTATACTCTTCCAGTTGGCACCAATGCTTATGATCTCTCTAGTTTGTTGGAATCATATGGTGGGAAGACTTGTTATATCGGCCGTAACCCTAGTTCATATGTTCATGATAGATGTGCTGTAATTTGTTTTGGTGATGAGGCATCCAAGTTGGCTGCTATTGGTACCATTCCAGTTTTCAGAAATGTGAGTTTGCATTGGGCTGGTCTTTCTTTGGCCAGTTGTGCTTGTTGTAAACAATTCGGTCATGTTTCGGTCAACTGTTCCTTAGGTGAGTATTCTGGTGTTCGAGAAAGGAGGGTGGTTTCTGAGCAAGATCGGGTTTGTTTAGCTGGGATATATATGAGGAAGTCGGCCCCTGTCGCTCATCCAGTTTTTTTTGGTGGAAAGACGTGGGCCCAAGTGGCAGGCCGTTCTCCCTCTCGTGTTGTCTCTTCGGGTGCTCCTGGTATCAGTTTGGTCTCTGGTTTGAAGGCTTTCTCAATAGATTCCTCCTCATCTGGTGCCGCTGATCTAGGTGGTCGCCTAGCTGTGCTGGAACGCTCCGTGGAAATTCTCGCGGACCAAGTCTCACTCATTTTAAAGAAATTAAGTTTTGTCGACTTGGTGCCATTGGCACCTTCTCTCTCAGCTCTTCCTTTGGTGTCTCCAACTGCTGTTGTTTCAGATATGGACTCAGGTTTGGATTTGGATAGCACATTGTTGTCATCTGCCTCTTTTTCTCCCAATGTTGGTGGGTCAGTTGTTGATTTCAGTCCGAGCAGTTCTAAGGTTTTGACTGCCAAGGTTGGTGGTTTGGAGTCGAATATGATGGCTCTTAAGACTTCAGTTCGCTCGGTCTTGGATAGATTGGATCATCTACATTCTGGATTGGGTTCGTTGGCTTTTCCTCCATCTCAATGAGTAGTTTGGTTTGGAAATTTGCTACGTGCAACGTTCAGGGTATCAATGTTCTTGCGAAGCAAGCAGATGTTATTTATTGGCATGTGAGCTCGGGAAATATGATTTCTTTTATCACTGAGATTAAGTTGAGGTTCTCTTCTGGGCCGTGGATAAAGGATAAATTTAATGGAGTGCGAATATTTTCTTCTGGCTTGGATAAGGGTTTCATGGGTGCTGAGGTTGTGATTGTTATGAACACTTCTTTGGCCCATCATGTATCTAAGGTGGAAGAGATTTCTGGTCGGGTTATTTCTGTTCGGCTCCTGTTTAAGGGCAAGCTCTCAGTTACTGTTTTGGGGTTGTATGCTGGTGTCTCCTCTGGGGCTAGATTTGGTCAGGCTTCTGAAGTTAACTCTCTCATTGCAAAGACAGTCAACTCCAGCAATTTTGTTGTCTTGGGTGGGGACTTTAATGAGAATGGATCTGGTAGAAGTGCTAGTTTCAAGTTTTGTTTGAGTTTGGGTTTGGTTAATTCATTTGTTGGTTATCATTTGGCTAATTCTTATACGTGGAGCAATTCGAAAGGGGTTGGGAAAACAATTGATTACATTTTTGTTGGTGGTAATTTGTCTTCTGCTGTTGCTGGTCATCAAGTTGTCTCTGTTTTGGATTTTTTTGACACCAATCACAAGGCAGTTGTGGTTTCAGTCAGTTTGGGTGAGTTTCTAAATGTACAATTGAACAGTTTGCGCAAGCAGGCGAATAAGGATTGTTGGAAGTTCAAAATCAGGAATGCTGACTGTGTTGGATGGGCTAAGTTTAAGGATCTTTCGTCAGCTAAACTTTTGTCTTTGGGTGAGGTGTTCTCTGGTGCCAAAATATGTGGTAATGTGAATGCTATGTGAGCAGTTCTGGTGGGAGCTGTGGTGGATTCTGCTGATGTGACATTTTCGAGGCATTGGTTTAGTGAATTCAAGTGTTTGAGAAACAAGCATTCTTCTAGGTTTTTTGGTCTGAAATTGTTGGTGGCCAAGATTGTCAAGAAATTTTGCTCTGGTGACTTGCTGGGCACTGATCGTCTTGTGAGTAAATGGTTGACTCTGGATGACGTGAAAGCTCGTGCTTTCAAGGATTTGGTTGGCTTGGGTGTTAAATCTGATGTTGTTGTTAGACATTTGTTATTGGTTCGCAGAGATTACAGGAGGTTGAAAATGTTTGAGTCAAGGTTGGCTGAGGAAGCTTCGGTTAGGAAGGCGATTGAAAAGCGCATGGATAATTTCTGTTCGGATAAGGGTAGTATGATCAGAAGTGTGTTGGAAAAGCCTTTTCGCAAAATTGTGTTGGATCACTTGGTAGTTGATGATGATCTGGTTTTGTTGCCTGATGAGGTGAAGTCCAGTGTGGATGGAATAATGGAAGGGTGGACGAGGAAACGCTCTGTGCAGTCAGTGCTTCCTGATCTTTGGGCTCGTCAGTACGCGCCTTTGGACTATGTTCAGGATGATGCTTTTTCAGGTGTTATGAGTGCAATCAGCATGGGCGAGTTACTTTCTGTTGTTGGTGGTCTTCCTGATGGCAAGACTGCTGGGTTGTCTGGTGTTCCTAATAAGTTATGGAAACATGGTGGTGAGGTGATTTTGGAGTGCCTGTTGGTGCTGTTTAATAAATGTTTGTCTAGTGGTGTGGTGCCTGTTTTGTGGAAAAGGGCTTGGATGTCAATGATTCCTAAGCCTTATGACTGGGATGGAGTTCTTACAAACACTCGGCCCATTGCTTTAATTGAGACTGCCAGGAAGATTCTTTCCAAGATTCTGTCTGACCGTATTTCAATGGCTTGTAGCAAGTTCAATGTTCTTCAGGGTGACAACTTTTCGGTGCTGAAGGGTACGTCAACACAATCTCTGGTGTTTGCTGTCAGTTCAGTAATTGAGGATGCCATTGAGAAGGATAGAGAGTTATGGTTGGTCTTGCAAGATATGCGGAAAGCTTACAATTCAGTTGGGTGGCATCATTTAAGAGCTAGTTTGCAGTGTATCAAGATGTGTAAGAGGTTCATAAGGTTTTTTGGTGGTATTCATGAGGATAGAGTTAATAGGGTGATGACTAACTTTGGTTTGTCTGGTGGTTATAAGGTACATGATGGGCTGGACCAGGGTGAGATCTTTTTGCCACTTCTTTGGAGAATCTTTTACGATCCACTTTTGTGTGAGGTTAAAAGGCATGAACAATTGTGTGGGTACCAGATTGATACTAAGTTTGTTTCAAAATCTAGCAGAATTGAGGGCAGTGGTGGTTTAACATTGTATTTTTCGGCTGGTGCATTTGTCAATGATACGATTTGGGTTGGAAATTGTCAGGCTTCTACTCAATATGCTCTGAACATTGCCAGTGAATTTTTTGTGATCAATGATATTTCTATCAATAGTAAGAAGACGGTAGCTATTCCCATTAATCAGAGCGTTAAAGTTGCTTTACTGAACATTTGTGGTCAGCCAATTTCTATTGCCAAGAAAGGGGAAGCACATCGGTATCTGAGTATTTTTCTGTCAACTGAAGGGCTCTCCAAGCTGAGTGTTGCCAAGGCTCATGTGAATGTACGTTTCTTCGTCAATGTTGTGCTTAGGAAGGCTATTACAGACAAACAATTCTCCTATCTAGTGTCGGCTGTTTTGCAGCCTATTGTTAGCTATCACACTCAGTTCAGTTTTGTCTCATCTAATGTTTGTCGCAAGTGGGATGCCTTGGTTAGAAAGGGTCTTAGGTTCAAGGCTTGTCTCCCCCGTGATTTTCTTGACGCTGCTTTGCATCACCCCTCATTGTATGGTCTAAAGCCTTTTGAGCAGGTGCAGTCAGAAGGGAAGGTTGCTGCTTTGATGGTGTTCTCTAATGCCTTTGGCATTCTTGGGCATTTGTTTAGACATAGGTTTTTGGATCTACAGATTCTTGGTTGGGCTCCTTTGGATTCTTTGTAGTTTCCAGTCAGGTTGCGTGTTAGTCCAGTAAACAATTTTTTGGCTGGGATGGTGAAGATCTTTTTGGGCAATGAGCTTACTTTAGTAAACAACCTCCCCACTGCATTTTGTAGTCCTGGTCAGTTTCTGTTGTCCTTTGTTCTTGGAAAGTCTCTGTATTTTGATTCGGTCAAATCTCTTAAACGTTTTGGTGTTGCTTTTGGTGATTGGCTTTTTGATAAGAAAGGTGTTTTGTTAGATTAGAAAACTTTTCGTCATTGGAAGAGGTTGGATCCGCGTGGCCCTGTGCCTCACTGGTTCGTGGTTTCTTCTGAGTTTTTGAAAGGTCAGGGTTACTTATTTTCTGGTTCTGTTGGCTTTGTGGAAAAGCCTGGTTTGGACATTTTGGGGTCTGGGGAATTTTCTGCAGTTAAAGATGGATTGCATGACATTTGGTCAGGCTTTTTTGAAGTTTTCACGGATGGGTCTTTGAGGAATGCAGACTCTGCTGAGGTCACCTGTGGTGCTGCTGCATACTTTCCGGTCTTGGATAAGAGCATTGGTGTCACTGTTCGTGGTCTTTTGTCATCTACTATGGCCGAGTTACAGGCTGTCGCTTTGGCTTTGGAGTGTGTTCCTTTTTCAAGTAATGTGGTGTTATGTCTTGACAGCCAGGCTGCCATTGATGCTTGTGTGTCTAAGATGTTTTTGGTTGCCCCTGATTTCCGTAATCAATACTGGCTGAAAAGGCGTCATATTTTCAATTTGGTCAGGGATAAAGATCTCAGTGTGAGTTGGGTTAAGATGAAAGGACACTCTGGGATTCCTGGTAATGTGAGAGCTGACTTGGCTGCTGGGGCTGCCTCTGGGTCTCTCTTTTCCTTTTGTGCCAATGTGTGTGAACATTTTTTGGTTGCTGAGGGTGTTGCTGTTTTTGGTAATGCCCGTCATTTTGTCAGGAATATTTTTCGATCAATTTGTTGTGCTCGTTGGGAAGCTGGGCCTGGTTGTGATGTAGTTCCGGATGCGATGATTGGTTGCATAGACTGGGTTGTCACGGCAAAGGTGTGGCATCCTGATTCTCATATGCTTGCTGAGTTCACTAGCTGCGCATCCTTAACACTTCGCACTTATGTCATGAAGGCTGTACACAGGAGGTTGCTGGTGGCAGTAAGGAAGAGGTTGTATAATAAGTGCTACCCTAGTGTGTTGTGTTTGTTTTGTGGTGAGGTGGAGTTCTCTGACCACGTTTTTACTTGTGTTCATGAGTTTGGCATTCGTGATGAGATTTTGGCGGAGGCTTCTGCCTGTTGGTCAGCTTTGGCTGGTGGTTCCCCTGCTTCTGCTGTGTTGCAGGTTTTGTCTCAATGTTCCATTGATATTGGGCTGTACACTTTGGTGTGCAAAGGGTTTGTGCTGGAGGAGTGGTATGAGGAAGCTTGCGATGTTTTTGAGGATAGAAAGGTGGTCATTGCTCGGATTGTTGATTATGTCAGGTTCGTTGTTGGATTACATTGTGCTAAAGTATGGTTAGCTAGAGCCAGCCACCAGGTGGTGATGGAGAAGACTGGTCTGGTCTGTAATGTTGGTATTGTTTCTGGGCTTCCTTGTGGTGTGTCTTCGGTTTTTTCTGACAGTGTTGTGAGATTGCTTGGTTTGGCCAATTCTTTTGCTGTTAGCTTTGGTCGTCGGAAGCCTTATTGTTTCTTTTCTGGTCTGAGTGACAGTGTGTGGGTAGTTATAGATGTGTAGTGTTGCCTTGGCTGGCCTGAGTGGCTAGCCACATGTAGAAAGTGCGTGAGTCGCGTTTAGTTTGAGTCTCTTAGTTTGGTTCTATGTACTAGATAGTGATTAAGCTGCACTCATTAAATGGGTTAAATAAAAAAAAATATAATTTTTATATATATAAAATTAATAATTAAAATTTATTTATTTAATAAGTATAATCAAATTACTATTTAATACAATATAATTACTTTAAATTTAAAATTTGACATAATTTATGCATTTTTTATATATAATTAGCTATTCAGTTAATTTAAACAATACTATATAGTTATAATAATATTTATTATTTTATTCACATTAGTAAAAAACATATATCAAATTCTGTGTTCAAAACAAATCACAAAATCTTTTTTTATACTAAACAAAAAAACTATTTTTTTGATAAATAATTAAAAAGCTTTCAAATATTAATTAGAACTGAATTTTTAATAAACAAAATTTACTTTTTTTATATCTATTTTAAATTTTATATTAAATATCTAAATTTATTTTCTGTAATCAATAATTAGATCTTATACAAAACTGATTATACTGAAAATAACTAGCTTAATACACCCAAAAACCAACTTAGTTTTATTAAACTATAACTTAAATACAAAACTTTTATATATAACAAAATACAAATCAATATTTAAAATATTTAAAAACAGATTCTAAAAAATATTTAAAGAAAACAAATAAACATTAATCAAAAAATTTTAGAATTTTAAATAAATAATTAAAAGCTTATAATAAGTAAAAAAAATCTGTTTTACAAATAAATTTATAATTAGAAAATTCAATTTTATTATAATATATACAAAAAACACTAGAATAAAATCTGTTATAAAACTTCTTTTTAATTATTACTGCAAACTTCTAATATAAAATTTTTATAATACAAGTTTACAAACTAGTTAAAAACTTACTAGTATAGTTAGCAATTATATACAAATCAAGTTATTAAACCAAAACAATAGTTTTTTAATTAATATTTTTTATATAAAAATAGTTAATCAATTCAATATTTGGACCAATTTTTTATAAAATTTTTTGAACAAATTCATTTACTAAATATTGCTTAATATAGCTTTTTTATTAATTATTATAAAATTTTTTGATATATTAATAAAAAGTACCAAATCTAAACAAAAAACTTAATTAATTAAACTGTCAATACACTTATTATTTAAGATATTAAAATATTATTTAACTTTTATTTAATTAACAGCAATTTTTTATTGAAAATATAATAATATTCTATTTAACAACTATTCCAAAAATCAGGTTTTATTAAACTTAACTTAAATTTGCAAGTATTCAAAACTATCTAATTATTTAAACAAATTATAATATTGGAAAAAATAAAAACATACTTAAAAGCCAAGACAATTGCTTTTAATTTAGCTAAAATTAAAAAAAAATATTATTAATTTTTATTTTTACTTTTTTATTTAGATTAAAAAAATATGCTGTAATACTATTAACAATAAAAAGTATACCAATATTTTTAATCAAACTATCTGTAAAAATAGTAATAGCAAACAAATTATTTTTTTTAAAGCAGATCTAATTTTACAAAAATTAAATATTTTTAATATACTTATTCCAAAAAAATTCAAAAATAATATGAAAAAACTAAGGCTTAGGCTTTATTACAAGAAGGTTTTTTTGGTATATTTTAATTGTTGATATCCTGTTTTAATTGTAATCAGTCTTGTAAGTTCTTTGATTTTATGTGTTAAAATATTAATAATAATATACTGAAGATTTTTTCTTGATGTTATGATATAAGTCTTCTCTTTAATTCTAGTTGTCTTTATATGTTGTGTACTTCTTTCTAGAGGCTAATCTGAAATCTACTCATTGTCTAGGGTTTTCTTTGAAGCTATCTTTGCAATTGCTTGATGTGTTTCTCTAATTTAAAAACATATAATATTAATGGTTTTTTTACGATTTTTCTAAGTATATAATAAAGCTTTTTTAATTTAATTAATAACCACATGAATAATCTTGATCAGGAATTATTCTTTCAAAGAGTTTAAAGATGAAATGATAGTTTCATTTGCTAAAGAGAGTATGTAAATTCTATTGTTAATCTCGTAATTGTAATGTTAATTCAATTTATTATTTTTATTAATTCTTTTTGAATAAGATTTTATTTAGATATTTGTTGCTTTGAGTTAAAGCTGTTTGATTTTTCATTATTAAAAACTATTGTATATATATATAATTATTGTTTTACAAAATAACATCTTGTAATACTTTATTTCCATTATTTCTAAATAATGCTTGCTGCTATTGTGAAATATTGTTTGCTGCTTTGTATGATAATACTTGCTGCTATTGAAAAATAGTACTTGCTGCTATTGCATAGTAGTGCTTGCTATTATTTGTAAATCATTTTTTTTTCTTTTTATAAATTATTGCTATGCTATTTCATGATTAGCTAATTTATATTATTTATAATTCCTATTAAATTCTTGAACTGTAACAGCTTTTAAAAACCACAAAATTAAAAATTAAAAAGAAATTAATCTTTGAAATTCAAATGTTTTCAATACTAAAAATTTTTTTAAGAAAAATACATATTATAATTGTTTAAAACAAAAGTATTTTATTTGTACTTAAAAATATTTAAAACACAAATAGTAAGCAATATCTTATAACTTAAAAATTTTTTAAATATATTAGCCAAAAAATTGGTCAAAAAATTAATTTTTAATTTAATAAAAAACTAAAATAAATTTTATAATATTTAAGTAATAACTTATAAATTTATTATTCTGTACTTAAAAAGCCAATTCAGAATGTTAATTATATTAGCAAAATTGATAATAAAAATAATTATACTTTTAATTTAAACTTGGTTAAAAGATTTCAGATTGTAAAAAAAAATAATATACTACTTTACTTAAAAAATTTTTAAACAAACTAATTTTAAATTTTAAGTTTTTTCTAATTATTTAATCTTATTTTTTACACAAATTTTTATTAACAAAATTAAACTAAGTTTTGTAATTTATAATAGAATACAATATAACAAAAACTAAATATAAAAACTGTTTATTAAAAATAGTTTTCTATAGAATTATTAATGTAAAAGATTTTATATTAAAATTAACTTTTTTTAAACTTAAAATAAACAAACTTTTTATTGATAAAACAATCTCCAAATATCTATATATTTTTTTTTATTTCTTTTAATGAGCAAAGTCCAAATACTGTCTAGTGACAATACATCAAAATAATGATCTAAACTAGGTATGAATCATGCTTTTTCTACATGTGACTAGCCACTCAAGCCAACCAGAACTACACTATACACCCACGTACACAGAAACCAAATTACCTATATCTGAAAAAAACCAATAGAAATTGCGCAATCCAAAACTAACATCAAACACATTGTCAATACCAAGCAACCTAATCACATGGACTGAAAGTGTCAACACACCACCAGACACAGAGACAGAGATTGAACTATCATGAGGGATCAGACCGTGTTTTTTCATAAAAGCTCAATGTTTGGAGCAGACCAGCTAAATATTATTTCTAAAAGACAAGCACAAACCACAAACAAATTCAACCATCTTATCAGATGCAGTTTTAGAATTATCAAAACAGAAAGCGACCTCCTAGTACCAATCCACAAACACAAAACCTTTGCACAGTAAAGCAACCAGACCTAAATCAATCAAAAAATTAGACAATATTTAAGATACATGAGAGGAGGCATGAGATAAACCAGAAACAACTCTCCAAGCAGAAGCAAAATAAATGAACAACTAAAGCCAAGCAGTTGCATTAAATACACAAAAGAAAACATGGTCTAACACTTCAACATTGCCACAATACAGGCATATCACACTGGGATAACATTTATCATAGAGGCATTTGCGAACAGCAACAGGCAGTTTATGATATAAAGCTTTCATAAAATAGGAACAGGAGCCAGCAAAGTGGCAACTCATTGTTACCGGAGGTTTTTGATCTCTTTTTTTAGATGTTGTTGATGTCTGTTTGCTGTGAATTCACGTTTTCTGGATGTGATTGAACCTCCAGTAACTGAATTTATCTTTAAATTATCTCCTATAATTTGAACTGCTGGGCTTATAAGTGGAATGGCCAATTCCGTGCCAGTTACTTTATATAGTTATGTTGTAGTAAATGTCAACTCTTTCCCAGGAATTGCTCATCTGGAAGCTTACTAAAAATGTATAGTTACTTTGCTGTAAAAGTCAACTCTTTTACAGAAATTCTCATCTGTAGGCTACCCAAATGATTTATAATAAGAAAAGAAAAAGAATAAAAGAAATATAAAAGAAAAAGTAAAACTGATAATTTATGGAAGTTATTTTGGATCTAGGCCTGGAAGTGCTTTAACAGTTTACTGAAATTGGTAGCTAGTCAATTTCAAACTGTTAGTAGGAATTGGTTAATTTTAAGAGAAATAATTTAAGAATTTGGCTTTTCGAATTATTTGATATTTATTTTTGTCTTTTGTGTATAAAAGATGATTCTAATTGTTAAATCTGAAGTAAGATACATTTTCTCGAAGAGAGACACTTTTCTTTTATACAACTTGTTGTAACACTATTTTATGAACTCGAACTTTGCTATTTTCTACAATTTCGCTGAATTAAATATACATTTCAGCAAACTACAAGTTATTTCTGTAAACTATTAAATATTTCAGTAAACTATCAATTATTTCGGCAAATTTCTACAAATTTCAGCAAACTTTTTAAATGTTACATAGTTTGGGGTATTGCATGATTGATCATTGCAATTAGGTTACATTTGTGTCATATACAAATTGGGTTATTAATAATATAATAATTTCGGATATTTTGCTAATGTAATAAGTAATAATTTGAAACATTAATATATGTTAATTAATGATGGGAATTATAACAATAATTTCATGCTAAATAATATCTCTAATTTTGTCTGGTAATATAACCTCCTCCTTAAGACTAAGCTCCATCAAAGTTCAAGTACTGTCTGTAATTTTTAGATAATAATCCAAAATTATTGAAGAAATTTGGTCTGAAAATTGTTGAAATTTCAGTTCTGTGAGCTTTCCAATATATTGAATCTTCAAAGGTTGTAAAATTGGGTTTTGTAAGACATTTTTACAGGTATGGAATAGGTCATAAAGTCTAAGAGCAGCTCTTAGTTTATAATGACTGTTTGTAGGTTCAGCTGTTGTCTTGAATTTATTGTGGAGTTGTTTCTAAATAGCTTCTTTTGTGAGGTTTGCTGCTGTAAGCTCCCGTTTTCATTCATGAAGTGTTTTTCTAATGTAGAAATATCTATATATTGAAGTATAGTCATAGTTTTCTTCATTAAGACACAGTTGAAGTTTTTGTTGAATAGTAGCATTTAGTGGAATACTAATAGGAATGAATATTAAGTTTTCTCTTAAAGCAAGCTTTAAAAGTTTTGGCAGGTGAATTCCAGAATAACTTCTTGTGTTCTTCTTATATGAGTAATATTTTCGTGAATTTGGGGCTAAATTTGTGACTACTTTTGTTTGGGTATAATTAATGTGGTTTCCAGTAACAGTAATAAATAATTTGGGTATTGTTTTTAAAGCTAACATTAGTTTTTGGGATAATTGTTGAATGTTTTAAGAAATAGACATTATAAAAGATTTGAAAATAAAAGAAAATTATTTTTGGTGTATGGGTTTTTATGTTATTTTTGCTTTGTTTTTGTGAAATTGTTTCTAAATTATAAGAAGATAATTATAATAATAAATTTAATTTAAGTGTTCAAGTTGGGAGGTTGTTTAATGACAACTATTGGTTCTAAATTCTGGGGAATATCTTTGGGATTGATTAAAAGAAAATGTGTGCCAATTTGTGGAATTAATGGTTCAGGATTGTTTCTGGAATTATAATGTTTCAAACGATCTCCATGTACAATTTTTGCTAGGATTTTGTTATCAAGTCTTAGCTTGTATGATCCATTGCCTAGAATTTCATGAATAAAGAATGGTCCATCTCATTTATTTTCAAATTTTCCACTCCATTGTTTTTCGGCTTTAGTTTTGTGTAAGAGAACTTTATTTTCAACTTTAAATTCATTGGTAATAGGTGGTAATTGTTGTCATGTCTTTCTTTTTGTTGAGCTTAAAAATGTTTAATATAAGTTGTTGCTATTCATTGTTTTCCTTCCAATGTGCTAAGCAGAGTGTAGGCTCTTTGTTGTAGTGTTTTTTGGAAATTGTTTTTATCAATTGGTTGTGCTGGGTATGTTTCTACTGTAAAACTAATTGGTAATGTTGCTGTCCTTCTATAAGTTAAATCAAATGGTGTGTGTTTTGTGGTATCTTGTTTTAGTGTTCTATATGCTAGTAACACTGATGGAATAAAGATATCCTATTCTTGCTCAAAATCAGTTGAGACTTTGGCTAATGACTCACACAATGTTCTGTTAAAACATTCCACAAGTCTATTTGTTTGTGGATGGTAGGGCAAAGACAGAGGTCTTTTGACATTAAATCGTTCGCAAATTTCTTGTATCAGATTATTCACAAAGTGTGTTCCCTAATTGGATAAAAGTTTAATTGGACATCCATGTCTACAAATAATGTTTTCATAGATGAAATTTGCTACTGATTTTGCATCTGCTCATTGAATAGTTCTGGCTTCGGGCCATTTAGTAAGATAGTCTACAGCTACTGCAATATAACGGTTTCCTTGAATGGTGATAGATAGTGGTCCGATTAAATCAATACCAACTTGGTTGAAGAGTTGTCCAACTTTGATTGGATTTAATGGTTCAGTAAGGCATATCCTCCTCTTTTTTAACAACTATCACAAGATTCAACATATTCGTGAATGTCTTTTCTTATTCGAGGCCAAAAGTAGTATTCTAGTGTTCTTTGGGTGGTGCTGTCTTTTCTGAAGTGTGCTGATGAAGAATCTGAATGCATGTTGTATAATATAATCTCTTTTTCCTGTTCTTGTATTAATCTGAGTGATTTGTCTAGGTTTTTGAAATTTTGATAATAAATAATGTTGTTGTGTAGAAAATATTGTTTGGCTTGTTGTTGTAGTCAATGTTTTTTATCTGGAGACCAATCTGTTAGGATTGTTAATGTTTCCAAATATTGTTTGAGATTGTTGTAGTTTTTTGAATTCATTGTTTGTTGGCTGTTTTGGTTGGTTAAGTTGAGTGTTGGTTTTTGTGTTTTCTAATCTTGTCTCATTCTGGAGAGACAGTTAACATTGGTGTAAAGTTTTCTTGGTTTGTGATGTACTATGTATCGATAGTTTGCTAGAAATCCTGTCTATTAGATTTGTTTTGTGTTCAGCTGAGTATTTTTGTTCTGAAGCTATTTGAGTCCAATATTATCAGTAATAATATCAAATTCTTTAGGCCTGAGATAAAGGTTGAAGTGGTGTAGGGCCCAGATTACAGCTGCTGTTTTTAGTTCTGTAGCAGGGTAGTTTTTCTTGGCTGGTTTTAATGTTCTGCTAGCATAAGCAATTACTCGCTCATTTCCGTTGTCATCTAATTGTGATAAGATGGCACCAAAGGCAGTATAAGAGGCATCTGTTGCTAATCAGAATTGGTTGCTGAAATCTGAATAGGTGAAAATTGGAGCTGTTATTAGTTTTTCTTTAAGGATTTCAAATGCATTTTGGCATTCAGCAGTCCATTTGTATTTGATGTTTTTGGTGGTAAGCTGGTTGAGATGTTTTGCGATTTCTGAGAATTTTTTGATAAACTTCCAATAGTAGAAGGCTAACCCTACAAATCTTCTTAGTTCTGTAGTGTTTCGAAGAGTTTTGAAGTTTTTGACAGTGCTGATTTTTCCAGAGTCTGGTTTGATTCTATCTTTACTAATAATATGACCAAGGAAGATCAAGCTTGTTTTTCCAAAGTAGCATTTTTCAATGTTGAGTTTTAGTCCTGCTTTTCGTAATCATTAAAAAACTTCTCACAGGTGTTTTAAGTGTAATTCAAATGATGGAGAATAAACATCAGTATCATCAAGATAAATGACTACTGACTTCCAAAGGAGTCCTTGGTACACAACATCCATTAATCTCTGAAACGTTGCTGGTGCATTGCATAATCCGAAAGGCATTATATTGAACTTGTAATTTTTGTCTTGGGTGGTGAATGCTGTTTTGGGGTGATCTTTGGGATCCATAGCAACTTGTCAGTAACTGCTTTCTAAATCTAGTGTTGAAAAGTATTTGGATTTTCCAAGGGCATCTAACATGTCATCAATTTGGGGAAAGGGGTAGATGTCTCCAATTGTAATACTATTGAGTTGTCGATAGTCAACACAAAATCATATCTTTCTATTTTTCTTTTTAACTAGCACTACAGGTGAAGCCCAAAGACTCATGGAGGGTTGGATGAGCCCATTGTTAAGCATTTGTTGTACTTCTTCTCAGATGAATTGGTGGCTTTCTAGACCAACTCGATATGCTTGTTGTCTTCTTGGTTTGGCATCTTCTGTATAAATTTGGTGTTGGACCAAATTGGTTCTTTCTAAGTCATTGTTGTTTTCAGCAAAGATATTGGCAAATTCTGCAATTAGCTCTTTAAACTGGTATTGTTGTTGTGGTTCAAGTTGTTCCATGTTGATTTGAAATAGTTTTTCCATGACAACATGGTTGTTTTTAGAGCTGGGGTTTGGGTTGTTTTTTGGTAGTGAATGTCCAATAATTTCAGAGAAATTGGGAACTATTTGGGGTAATTCTTGTTGAAATATATTACTGTAAATAACTCTAATTTCTAAATTATTTAATAAAACTATGGGATAATTGTTGGGATTGTAAAAAGTAACTCGGACTTTCTTTGTTTCTTCTAGAATATAAATGTTTGAGATTGAAATATTATGTTCCAAGCAGACTTGTTCATTAGACTCAAAAATTTGTTGTGTGGTTGTTGGCTTTAGGCAGGTGTAGATTTCCAGATGTTCTCCAAAGGATAAGATGGTATTTGGTTGTGGAAGTCTGAGAATCTGGTAGGATTTGTTCTGTGTGTTAAAAGCTATATTAACTGGAACTGTGAATCATCCAGTTGAACCAAAACCTTGGGTTTCTCTATCGCTTTTTCCTAATTGTTCTCTTTGATTGACTAATTGTAAACCCAAAATGTTGATTAGGGGTAGGTAAATAGCTTGGGCAATTTTTTCAGCATGTTCAATTTTGAATGGTTTGTTAGTTTTATTTTGAAGCATCACTGTAATGTCTCCAGTATATCCAACATCGATTATTCCTCCTCTGACATTGATTCTTTTGCTTGCCAGAGAGGACCGGAAGGCGATTTGAACTATTGCTCCTGGCAGAATTTCGAGTGCAATTTTAAGGTTGATTTTTGTGAGAGATTTGGGTTTGAGAATAAGAGTATCCTTGTCTGAATATCTTAGGTCATATCCAACATCAATTTCGTGTGCTTTTTCAGGTTTTATTCCTTGTCCGTTGTTGTTGAAGTATTTGAGTTGTAAGGCAGGCTGATTTTTGATAAGGTAGATGGGTGTTGTTTCAATTTCTTCCGTTGCTTCAGGTTCTCCAAATTCAATTTCATTCTTATCGTTTTTACTGGGCAAAGAAATGCTAAGAGCATAGCATTCAGGGCACCATTGCTCATCGCAGAGCATTATGCATTCTTTACACAATTTAATGTTTATTTGCTCTAGCCATTGAGCTTGAGCTTCTTTGGTTAGATAAGTATAACTGGCAATTCGGTGATATACTTCTACTTCATCTTTGTAGTTGTATCCAGCAATTTCAAAGATGTATGCAATGTATTCTGATTCTTTCATTTGGCAAACATTTTCTTGAGTGGCTCCATTGATTAAAGCCATTGCTAGGTTGAAAATCATTTCGGCATCATGAGAGTAATAGTACAGTTTGTTGAGAGCACTGTTGTATGCTGCATCAAAGGGTGTTCCTCTTTTTACTTTTTCTGAAATTGATAAAGCATATTGGCAGGTCTGATCGCAGACTCCTCTTTTCATTGCTATATCAATTCAATTGCATTTTTCCAGTAGTATATCTCCACAAGTCAAACAAGAGGTGTTGTCCTATTTTCTGCTTTTTTTTATTAGATAGCCTCATCGTTCTCTATAGCAAGCCTTGCAGTAATAACAAGTATGATTTTCATATTTTTCTTCAAGTGAAATGCAGGCTCTTATTGAAGAGAGTTTCTTGTGGCAGTTCTTGCATTTGAGTGGAATGTAGGGGCATTGTTTTTGTGGTTCTGGTTTTGAATAGGGGACATTCCATTTGGTTGTCACTGGTTCTTTTGTTTCAAGAGAATTATTTGTTGAAAAGTATTGTTGTTCAGTTTCATCAGCCCAATTGGAAGTTGATCCAAGTGTCATAAACATTTCAATAATGGGTTTTTCCTCTTCTGGTTTGGATTTAAAAGCCGGGGCTTTTTCAGAGTGTTTGTTGAATGTACTACAAGTAGCAGATACTCGGGTATGTTGTCCTTGATAGGAAAGTTGTAATTCTTGGATTTCCCAGTCTAATTTTGTATTGGCTTTTTGGAACCAATCATTTCTGACAAGGGCTTGATACTGAGGCGCGTCCATTACAAGAACCTTGACTGGAATGGTAATTCCATTAAGAGTGAATGGAAAATTGTCAATTTCTCCTACTGGGGTTTTTTTTATGCCATCAGCAGTGACGATTACTGTTTAAGCTGGTCAGTTGACATTTCTCTTTAACTGTTGCATTAACTGGTAGATGATAATGCTTCTGGCAGATCTATTGTTTAGGATCAAGCAAATTGTCTTTCCTTCGACTTCTGCTTTAGTGTACATAGCTGTGATTGCTTTTTGTTCATTGGCGGCTGCATTGCTAAGCAGGAATGGTGACTCATTTGCTTCGAACTCAAAAGGGAATATATTTGAAAGGTTAGCATTTTCAGCAATTCTGGCTGGTGAGATTGTAGTGGAAGTATAGGAAGGGTTTTGTTGTTGTGCTGCAGCTCTACCTTTCGAGGGTGCAGTATGATAAAAATTCTGTTTTTCTGGCATTGTTAAATAACTGGGTTGAGTGTGGTAGTGGTTGGGTCTTGGTTAAGTGAAATTTCGGAGAACCAATTGGTTGTTCGAACTGATTCTATTGTTGTTTACTTGGTATTGGTTTTGTGGTGTGAATTGATTTTGTGTAATCAGTCTTCGAGCAAATACTTGATAATATTGTGTGGGTGGTTGTTGGTATTGCTGTTGGATTGGCTGTGGGGCAGGCTAATAATAGTTATTTTGGTATTGGGGTCTTGGTGGATAGTAAGCTGGTGGTGGTAGTTGATAATAAGATTGCTGTGGTGAAGAGTAACGTTAATTACTCCTATTTTGTTGGTTTTGTTGTAGCTTTCTGCAATCTCTTTTCCAGTGGCCAGAGATTTCACAGTAATGGCAATTTTGAGGCTGGTTATTAGAAAGTGGTGCAAAGTTATTTTGATTTCATCTTTGAGGTGATTGATATCTTTGGAGTTGCTGTTGTTGTTGATTGGTGAAATAGTTTTCAATCTTCTTTGTGAGTTGGTCAATTTTTTCCTCAGCTGCTGAGCTGGTTTCTCCAATTGCCAAATTTACAAGTTTTGTGTGATTGGCCTCTTTCATGGCCATTTCGTATCTTTTCACATGCTGTATGACAGAGTTTAAATCTTCTGGTACATGTGGGTGAACTTTTTTAATTAGTTTATCTTTTAGACCAGCAATAAATTGATCCAAAATTTGAGCATCGGAATAATAATCATTTGTTTTGAGTTGGCAAATTCATCTGAAAAGTTTGTTGAATTTCTCAATATAAGTCATAACAGATTCAGAGGATTCTTGTTTGATATTGCAAAACTGATTTCGAAGGGTGATGGAGGTATTATTGTCAGTGAACTGTTCAAGGAAGGCTGCTTTGAAAGCATCCCAATCATTGAATGGAGTGACCAAGTTTTCAAATTATTCTTCTGCTGTTCTTTTGAGAAAGTAGGAAATTGTTCTTAACATTCTGGCAGCATTCCATCTGTTTGCATTTCCAGCTTTAGTAACTTGGTCAAGCCATTCTTGGGGACTGGTCTCAATGTCTTCTCCATTAAATTCAGGGATTTTTGCAATGTATGCTGTCATTTCATTTTCTTCGTTTTCACTGTTTATTGATTCTTCTTCAGTTATTTCAGAGTTGTTTTCTTCGTTTGCTGCTGTCTCAGAGTGTTTGCTTTGATTTTCAGCTAGAAAATCAAAAAGATTGGAACTAGTTTGAAGGGGTTCTTGCTGTCTGGTGGGACTTCTGAGTGATGTAAAATTTTCTGGTTTTGCAAATCAATTTAAGAGTGAATTAGGTGTTTGTGCTTGTGCAAGTGAAGCTGGAAAAAGTGTGATGGTGAATAGAAGTTTTGAACTGGTTCCTTGTTCAGGTGTTTGTAAGTGTTTGGCAGTTGTTTTTGGTAGTATTGGGGTATTTGGAGTGGTTTTTGAGTATTGCTTCAATTTTTGTTTGTCTTTGTTGCTTGTTTCTGTCTCTGATTCAAAATCAATAGAGTATTGAGACTGCACTGGATATGTTTCTTCACAGTACTTGATAATGTTAAAATTTAGTTCTTGAAAGTAAGTGGCAAGTGTTTCACTGTTAAGGTTTTCAGTTTTCAACTGTGAATAGTGTGCTAAATTGTTGTAAAGGTTGCTTCTAACTTCTGAGATATTGTAATTTCCAAAAAGATAATTGTTGATACAGTTTTCAATGTATTGGTATACTGATTTCTTGACAACTTCAATTCCATCTGGAATGTTGAATCTTTGCTTGCAGTGAATGTAAATTGATTGGTAATACTCTAGAGTTGTTGCATCTGGTGTGGTCGTCACTTTGAATTTGTTTTTGCTGTGTTGTTTCCATGGGAGAGCCCCAAATGTTACCAGAGGTTTTTGATCTCTTTTTTTAGATGTTGTTGATGCCTGTTTGCTGTGAGTTCACGTTTTCTGGATGTGATTGAACCTCCAGTAACTGAATTTATCTTTAAATTATCTCCTATAATTTGAACTGCTGGGCTTATAAGTGGAATGGCCAATTCCGTGCCAGTTACTTTGTATAGTTATGTTGTAGTAAATGTCAACTCTTTCCCAGGAATTGCTCATCTGGAAGCTCACTAAAAATGTATAGTTACTTTGCTGTGAAAGTCAACTCTTCTACAGAAATTCTCATCTGTAGGCTATCCAAATAATTTATAATAAGAAAAGAAAGAGAATAAAAGAAATATAAAAGAAAAAGTAAAACTGATAATTTATGAAAGTCATTTCAGATTTAGGCCTGGAAGTGCTTTAACAGTTTACTGAAATTGGTAGCTAGTCAATTTCAAACTGTTAGTAGGAATTGGTTAATTTCAAGGGAAATAATTTAAGAATTTGGCTTTTCAAATTATTTGATATTTATTTGTCTTTTGTGTATAAAGGATGATTCTAATTGTTAAATATGAAGTAAGATACATT
The DNA here is from genome assembly GCA_016748015.1 of Geosiphon pyriformis. Classification (NCBI taxonomy): domain Eukaryota; kingdom Fungi; phylum Glomeromycota; class Glomeromycetes; order Archaeosporales; family Geosiphonaceae; genus Geosiphon; species Geosiphon pyriformis. The sequence continues at coordinate 780,161 of JAAOMT010000003.1, read as the reverse complement.
TTCTCGAAGAAAGACACTTTTCTTTTATACAACTTGTTGTAATACTATTCTATGAACTCAAACTTTGCTATTTTCTACAATTTCACTGAACTAAATATACATTTTAGCAAACTACAAGTTATTTCTGTGAACTATTAGATATTTCGGTGAACTATCAATTATTTCGGCAAATTTCTACAAATTTCAGCAAACTTTTTGAATATTACATAGTTCGAGATATTGCATAATTGATCATTGTAATTAGGTTACATTTGTGTCATATACAAATTGGGTTATTAATTAAATAATAATTTCAGACATTTTGCTAATGTAATAAGTGATAATTTAAAACAATAATATATGTTAATTAATGATGGAAATTATAACAATAATTTCATGCTAAATAATATCTCTAATTTTGTCTGGTAACATCATAAAGCCAGCAGCTATGTGGGAATCAGGATGCGAAACAAGAGACAATTTAGACCAATCAACATTTGTGAGCAGATGACTGTTCACAATCTTGGTATCAGAACCTAATTCCCAGCATGCACGATGGATAGACTGAAAAACATTATGAACAAAGTGTCTAAAGTTTCCAGAAACAATACTGTCTTTAGCCAAAACAAAACATTCTTTGAGCTGGAAAGAGAAAAACCAGCCTGAACAAAAAGAGACCCCAGCAAGCAAGTTAGTCTGAACATTATCCAAAACACCTGAGTGTTTTTTAACCTTATATTAGCCAACATTCAATTTCCTTTTACATATGATACCAGTGATGTGTTGACATTTGACCCAGTATTTGTTATGGAAATCTGGAGCCAACAACAATAGTTCAGCTTTATACACATCCAAAGCAGCTTGGCTGTCAGAGAATAGATGAACTGAACTCAAATTAGGCACACACTTAAGGGTTAATGCAATGGCCTGAAGCTTTGCCAATGTAGAAGATATCATGCCAGTTACTTCCACCCCAATCTCTAAGTTAAAGTCCTCGAAGAATGCAACAGTGCCAGCTTTTATATTAACACTCTCCAGACCACAAAGAAAACCATCCATGTACACAGAAAAACCAGAGGCACTAACACCAGACAACCGATCACACACTGTTCTAAACTTATAAGAATTAAGAATGTTTTTTGCAGCATCATCATCTGGAGGTAAAGAGCAAACATCAAGAGAACCAAAATTATGGAGATACTGAACAGCAGCAGCAAACCAGACAGGAACAGGACCACATGAATCAAGTCTTTTCCACCACTTGAAAGTTTTCTAGTTAAAAACAGCACCATTATGACACCAAAGCTGCTCAACAAAAGCAATTCCATAACAACAAAAAGAAGGAAGACATCTGAAATACATTGACTTACCAAGGACACCAGAAGTGAAAAGCATTACACATAAGATTGCCCAAAAATAAACCAGAACCAAAAAAGACCCAAACCACACCTGCCAAAAAGTTGTTCAGAGAATTAACACTAATACAAACTGGAGAGCTCAAGGAATGCACAAGACATCAACTCAAGACCTGCAAGTCATGCAATTTATGCTTAAACAATTGGCCCAAGACCCCACCAGAGTTGGCAAAACACACCACAGCAGCAACCTTGTCTTTAGCTTGGATCTGCTCAAAAGTCTTTAAGCCATAAAATAAAAAATGGTGCAAAACATCATTAGGAAAATCCAAGAGCAGACCCAATTTTAATTTCAGTCTCTTTTGAATTAAAACATCCCACTTTTGGCACATACTAGCAGAAACAAAACTAAACTGGGTCCTGTAACCAATGATAAGATGAAAGACTGCCAAAACCAAGTATGAGAACTGTTTGTCTAAAATTGCCTTTTTCAGAACAAGGTTGGCAAAAAACCATATATCTGAATACACTTTAGCCAAGCTGGACTTAGATAACTCATCAGAAGAAAAAAAAATACCCAGATATTGGTAAGACACCTCTTTTTTGGCGATGAAAATAAGAGTGCCACTAACAAATAAAAAAGGAGCCACTACTTTGCAATTAATTAGAATTGCTACAGTTTTGTTGTTGTTGATCAAGATATCATTTATCCTGAAAAATTCACTGACAATATTGAGAATGTGTTGTGTAGCCACCTGACTAAAACCAACTCATATAGTATCATTAACAAATGCTTCTGTAGCAAAAAAAAAAGTCAAATTATCTTGAGAATCTATGTAACCAGTTTTGGCAACATGATGCAAATTTAAGCTATAATCACACACTGCTTCTTGTTTTTTTACTTCACACAGCAAAGTATTATAAAAAATATGCTAAAAATAAGGTGAAAACACTTCTCCTTGATCCAAGCCATCATGAACACTATAACCATTAGTCAACCCAAAATCAGTCATTACTCTGTTTATGCAGTCATTGTGAATACTCCCAAAAAATTTTATGAATCTACTGTATATTTTGATTCTGACCAAACTCCTCCTTAGATATTTCTAACCAACCAAGTTATACGCTTTCCTTATGTCTTGCAAAACCAACCAAAGTTCACAATTCTTTTCTAAAGCATCTTCTACCACTGAACCAATAGCAAAAATAGGAGACTGTGTTGTTGTACCTTTAAGAACTGAGAAGTTGTTATCACAAAGAACATTGTGCTTGCTACATGCCACAGAGATCCTTTCAGAGAGGATTTTAGAAAAAATTTTACAGGCAGTTTTAATCAGTATTATGGGTTGGGTGTTCATAAGAACTCTCTTCCAGTCATAGGATTTAGGAATTATAGATACTCAGACCTCTTTCCAAGGATCTGAAACAGATTCACAAATCAAACAAGAGTTCAAAAGCACCAATAGCAAATCCAGAACAGATCTGTTGCAATGTTTCTATAACTCATTTATAATACTAGAAAGGCCAGCAGCTTTATTATTAGGCAAACTCAAGACCACACCAAGAAATTCCTCCACCTCAATTGGGTGCATAATATTCAAAAAGGCATCATCAAAGACATATTTCAAGAGTTGGAGTTGGCAATACCATTTATCCGAAACATTATTAACCACCACATGCTTTCTGGTCAAGCTCTTCATAATTCTATTAACATGAAATTTAACCAAACCAGGCTCCAAAATGAGGTCCCTATCCACAACCAGATAATTCAATGTAATTTTGCAAAATGGCTATTTAAGTACACTTCTAATAATTTGGTCCTTATTCAACTCAAAGTTTTCCATTCTTTTGTTAATTGTTAACCTGATTTGAAAATCCCTAGCATGTTTTGATTTTATTATCTTGAAGGAATGATAAGACTTTCTAATCTTTGCCAAAGCTGATCTAATAGCATCAAAATGAGATCTCAAAAGAAAAAGAAATTTAACAGCAGAAGCATTAACAGAGTCCAAAAACACTCAAACATTCAACAAAAAGATGAATCCAATAGATGACACAGAATATGAAGCTTTCACCAACTTAGAAACCAAAAGTTTCAATCTATGATAGTAAGAAAAGCACTTGGTAAAACCACCATCAAAATTTTTAGACCAGGTTTTCGAGAAAACTTCATTTGCTGAGAAATAAATGACTTTGTGAATAGCACCCCACATGCCATCCAGATCAGATGAACAACAACAATCTGTAAACTTATCAGAAAACATGGCAAAATTATTATGAGATGCAATCTTATACTGCTCCCATTTAACTTTATTAGCATTTTTGACATTAAATTTCCACTTGTTCTTATTGGCCTAAACATAAATAGCTCTTAGAACAGGATCCAAAATTCCACAAGACCAATTGTAATTTGAACAGAACTATAATCAGTGCCAAAGAACTCATCCACATCTACAACACACCCATTTACTAAAGCATTACTCAAACTTTGGAAAACAAAAATGTAATCAAGGACTCTTTCAACACCCCTGAAATTTTTCCAAGTAGAAGCCTTGATGTAAGAACTATTAACCAATGTATTGACTAAACCTAGACCCATACATTTACTAAAGCTAGAGCTACATTTGTTCTCATCTTTATTGAAATCACTACCTAAAATAACAAATGTACTTTTATTACAAGCTCTGACTATAAAGAAATTTACAAGACCAGCCTGAATTACACACTTATCCAGAGAAGCCTTCATATACAAACCCAACACAAAAACAGATTGTTTGTTTTTGAATAACAAGCAGATCATCAAAAGTCTATCCAGAATTTCAGAGATTTTTGAAACATGTTTGGCTAAATTTTCATTTATGATTAAAGTAACACTCATTCCTAAAAACCCAGCATCCAGACCTGAAGTAAACACCCTTACACCAGAAAGCTTATTCACAATCTAAGACTTAACACTAAAGTGAAACTTAGTCTCAGTAACTATTGAAATGTCATTATTCGAAACCATGTGCCATCTAATAATATCATTCTGCTTGGCAGGAATATTTATATCTCTAATGTTATAAGTAGCAATTTTCTAAGCTAAACTACTTATTGGGGAAAAAAAGGAGTTATCATACCACTGCCAGAACAAAAAGAGTTCAATTTTCACAATATTGTCTTAACTGAATTTTTCAAGACTGTTAGATTAGCTTCTAGGCCACCTATTTTTGCAGTTAAAACACAAGTACCATTTGGAAAAATGTTTTGAGAGACAGCAGTGACCACACCAGGCATGGGAAAAATGAACAATGGAGTGTCAACAGCTATGTCCAGCACAGAGTTATGTTTAGAGGTGGGTGGAACAGTAGAATTTGCTAACGAAACAGCCAGCAATCTGTCCAGTTTATGCAAAATGTCAGCTATTTAATTAGACACATTCTCAAGTGAATGCTCAAGAACACTAACACATGAAGCCAAAAACATAACCACAGGCATCAAACTGGCAACTGAACTTATGCCTAAATTGTTCCCAGTGAGCAGTGTAGAATACAAATTTTTAGGGAAGCTGCTTACCACAAAAGTCCAAGTTGTATCACTGAAGAAAATTAGATGAGATACAGGTGTCTGTTTTTTGGCATAGATGAGTACAAGGCACCTTTTATCCGAATCAAAACAAAGAAATCTCTTCCTCATGAAACCCTGCCCACTGTTTTTTTCACCACTTTTACAGCCAGACAAACGTGACCAAAATTACCATATGCAGTATACTTAGAAGAAAACAAACCAGTCCAAACAAGATTGATACCCCTAAACACCAGCATAGAGTAAATGGCAGCCTCTTTGGCATCATTAGAATCAAAACATATGACAGCACAATGGGCTTATGTGTAAGACTCCAAATTTTTAGAAATGTAGCAAGTTTTCCCACCATACAATTGGACCAAGTTTGAGAGATTGTGGACAGTTGTGCTTATTGGCAGAGTATATAGAAGAGCATGATAGCTGTTCCTTAAATCTTACATTTGTTTGTTGGAATTGGCTTTGGCAATATGCACTGAATCCTTACCTAACAAGATTGACCATTTGGACACAACCAGGTCAGCAACCTGAGAACTCTTAAACTCCACTAGTGCTTTCTGCCAGAGGCCAATAAGCTGCATTTTGATTGAAAAAATTTTCCCATACTTGACCAAAGCTGATTCGATTGCCAATTTGGGCAAATCTACCAGAATCTCTTTAATAACAATTTCCTAATCTGAACATATGCCAAATCTCTTGAGATTAGTATTAATGACAAAATTTTCAGACACAGCCAATTGTTTAGCCAAAGTGAGACTGGAATCAGATATGAAAGATGCCCGAACAATGCCTGGAAATTTTGAAGGAGTCGACACACTCCCAAAATCATCAATTTTGTAGAATAGTGCCCTAACACTCTTGAGTTTGTTATGTAGAGAATTTCCAGGAATAGCTGACAGACCAATGTCGAATGCAAAGAATTTGGTAAGTTCAAAACAGAGCTTTTCTTTGACAGAAACAACAGAATGATAAAGAGATTCTAGAAAAACAGAGGGAGATAAGCCCATGTTAATATTGTCAATGGCAGAGCAAAAATCACAGAGACTCAGAAATGGAGCCACCACTATATTAGAGTTGAAGCATTTCACCTTTGGGGTGTTGGTACAAGAGTCTAACTATCTATCACTTTTGCTGTCAGCATTATAGTCTACATTTTTGCCCATTTCATACTCCAACTTTTTATCAGAAGATGTATCCATATTCTCATATTAACTGGGAATACTTGCAAGTAGTTTGTAAGATAAATCAGTTTTGTTATTTGAGTGTTTGACTTTGCTAAGCAAAACTTTAGGTTTTTGTCTCAGACTTCTACTCACAGAGCTTGTAGTGGCATCTCTGGCCGATTTCTTTGTGAACATAGTGTTGACAACGTCAAACACCAAGGAGACAACAAAAAGATTGATGAGTTGAGAAATTGTGAAAACCAAGCAAAAATTTTTTTTTTATTTTATTTATTTAACGAGTGAGATCCAAACGTAACCTAACGCTATACATCATACAAATAATCTAAACTAGGTGCAAATCATGCACTTTCTACATGTGACCAGCCACTCAGGCCAGTCAGGACTATACTATACACCTATATGTACAGAAACCAAATCTCCAATACCTGAAAAAAATGGATAAAACTTATGAAACCCGAAACCAACTCCAAAAGCCTCAGCCACCCCCAGCAATCTAATCACACTAGCTGAAAACACCATAGGCAAACCAGAAACTGAAGCAGGAGTGGAGCCGTCATGCAGAATCAAACCATGCTTTTCCATAAATGCCCGGTGTCTGGTGCAGACCAACCAAATATCATCCCGAAATGCTAGACAGAACTTACACACAAAGGCCACAATCTTTTTAATACCCTTCTTAGAATCTTTAAAAACTGAGACAGACTCATGAAACCAATCATCAAAAACAAAGCCCTTACACAGAGCAACACCAACTCCAACTTCAGAAACACAAGAAGCCAAAGCCTATAAGACACATGAAAAAGAGCGAGATAGACCAGAAAGAGCCTCCCAAGCTGAAGCATGAGCACCCAACAAATGAGCACGGCCAACAGCATCCTAAAGACACGAAAAGACATGATCCGAGGTCTCAATGTTACCACAGAACAAACAGACCACACTGGGGTATCTCCTATTATATAAACACTTGTGCATAGCAACAGAAAGCTGATGATGAAGAGCCTTCATAAAGTAAGTATGACTGCCTGCCATGCACATGCTGATAAAACTGGATGCCAAATGAGAATCAGTGTGCCACACCATAGAAGACTTAGACCAATTGATATCAGCATGCAAACTATTATCCACAACATGAAAACCCACTCCAACCTCCCAACGAGCTTGATGAACTGACTGGAAAACATCATGAACAAAATGTCTAAAATTACCAAAAACTGCTGTACTACTAGCACATAGAAAACGTTTACTGACTAAATAAGGTAGGTGCCAAGTAGAGAAAGCAGCATCTTTGACAAGCGCATCAGCATGCTCATTGCCCAAGACACCTGAATGACCTTTCATCTTAACCCAATTCGCATCCAAATTTTTTTGACAAATGACGGTAGCAATGTGACAACACTCGATCCAACAGCAGTTCCTAAAATCTGGACAAACCAGCAAAAACTCCGACCTACATGCATCTAAAGCAGCTTGGCTATTTGAGAACAAGTCAATTGAATAAGAAAAAGAAACACATTCAAGGGCCAAAGCTATGGCTTGCAGCTCTGTTAGAGTAGAAAAAACCAAACCAGACACTCCAACACCCAAATCCAAGTTAATGTCCTCAAAAAAAACGGCAGCACTTGCTTTCACGTCAACAGTGCCCAAACCAGAAAGAGAACCATCCGTATACACAGAAAGACAAACAGCATCAACAGTCGGCAAAGTGTCATGAACCACACCAAAATCATAAGAAAGACAAATATCAGACACAGCATGACCATCCACCAAAGAAAAACTTGAGAAGAGAGGCACAACACCACCAAGAAAGTGAATGGAAAGATCAAACCAGAAAGGGACTAAGCCGCAAGGGTCTAGCCTCTTCCAACACTTGAAGGTCCTCCAACTGAAAACATTACCATTACGGTCATAAAGCTGTTCTACGAAAGCAATTCCATAACGCCTGAGCGAAGAAATACACTTGAAAAAACAGGATTCACTAAGAACCAAAGACATAGAAGTACTGCACTGACGACAAAAAGCACAAGCCAGAGGGCCTCCCAAAGACAAATCACATCCAGAAAAGATGCAGACCACACCTGCCAAAAAATTATTCGAGGGACTTATACCAACACGAGCCAAAAACAGCAAGGAATGACAAGAACACCAGCTGAGAACCTGGAGATCATGAGACCTATGTGAAAACAAGTGACCCAAGACACCAGTAGAATTTGCAAAAGCAATAACAGAGGCCGATTTACTCTTAGCCTGGATCTGTTTGAAAGTTTTTAAATTGTATAAAGAGGGGTGATAAAGTGCATCACTGGGGAAATCACGTGGCAATCCAGACTTGGACTTTAAAATCTTGCATACCAAAGCATCCCATTTACTACAAACACCAATAGAAATGAAACTGAACTGAGTTCTATAGCTGATAATAGGGAAAAGAACTGCAGACACCAAATATGCATACTGTTTGTTTGAAATCGTCTTTCTTAAAACAAGATTCACAAAAAACCGTACATCAGCCTAAGCTTTAACCAAGTTAGGCTTTGAAAGACCCTCAGAAAACAAAAAAACACCCAAATAATGATGAGATTCTCCTTTCTTGGCAATAGAAATAGGCATGCTACTGATAATTAAACAAGGATTTGTCACCTAACAGTTGATAGGGATGGCCACCGTCTTGTTGTTATTCACAGAAATGTTATTGAACCTGAAAAATTCACTAGCAACATCAAAAATGTGTTGTGTAGCAGCCTGGCTGCTACCAACTCAAACAGTATCATCGACGAAAGCACCAGCAGCAAGAAACAAAGTCAATTCAGCTCAAGGATCTACTTGGCCTGTTTTGGAAATAAAATGAGAATTCAATCTGTAGCCACATACACTCTCTTGTCTCTTGACTTCGCACAAAAGTGAATCATAAAAAATACGTCAGAGAAGAGGCGAAAAAACTTCTCCCTGATCCAGCCCATCGTGGACACAATACTCATCAGTCAAGTCAAAATCAGTCATCACCCTGTTGACGCGACCATTGTGAATACTGCCAAAAAATCTAATAAACCTGTCACACATTTTGATCCTGACCAGACTCCTCCTGAGATGTTCTCAACCAACCAAGTTATAAGCTTTGCGCATGTCCTGTAAAACCAGCCAAAGTTCACGGTTCTTTTCCAAGGCATCCTTAACCACAGAACTGATAGCAAAAATGGGAGATTGCGTCATTGTGCTTTTCAAAACCAAAAAATTGTCCCCACGAAGAACATTAAAAGTGCTACAAGCCAAAGAGATTCTATCTGAAAGGATCTTGGAAAGAATCTTGTGGGCCATCTCAATTAAAGCTATAGGATGGGTGTTCGTGAGAACTCCTTCCCATTTATATGGTTTAGGAATCATCGAAACCCAAGCTTTCTTCCAAGGCCCAGGAACTAACTCGCCAACCAAACAAAAATTCAAGAATACTAAAAGCATATCCAAAACAAATTTGTCACAATGTTTCCATAATTCGTTGGAGATACCAGAAAGACCAGCCGCTTTTCCATCAGAAAGATCCTTAACAACAGCTGACAACTCATCAAAACCAATTGAACACATGACATCAGAGAAAGCACCATCGAACACGTAATCCAGAGGCCAATATTGGTGAGTCCAATCCTCAGATAAGTTAGACACCACCTCATATTTTCTGGTCCATTTCTCCATAATTTTGTCCACCTTAGACTTAACCAAATTAGGCTCCAAAATCAACTCATCTTCTACAACCAGATGATCTAGAACCACCTTGCGAAAAGAATGCTCCAAAACATTTCTAATGGTATGACCCTTGTTTAGCTCAAAACTCTCCATCTTCTTATCAATAGCCTGCTTGATTGAGAATTTTTCAGTGCACTTGGATTCCAATAATTTGAAAGAACAGTACGATTTCCTTGCTTTGGCCAGCACAAAACAAATAAGATCAAAATTAGAACCCAAAAGAAACAGAGACTTAACCACTGATGCACCAGGGAAGTCGAGTCCATGCTATACCTCCAACAAAGAAGCAAAACTATCACTAGAAGCCAAACGCAAAGCCTTGACCAACTTAGAAACCAGCAGTTTCAGCTTGTGAAACCTAGAAGAAGTCTTGGTAAACACGCCATCAAAACCTTTGAACCACTTTTTCTTAAATGTACTATCTGCCAAAAAAACCATAATCTTGCAAACAATATCTCACATAACATCCATATCTGAAAATCTCACTGCCACACCAAAAGCATCCGAGAACATAGAAACATTAGCAGCTGAAGCAATCTTGAACTCCAACCACTTAGCTTTATTGGCACTTTTGACATCAAACTTCCAACGATCTCTATTTGCTTGCATGTAAAGAGAATTCAAACGCATATCCAAGAGCCCACCCAAACCCAAATCCACTGAAACAGCTTGATGGTCTGTGTCAAAATGCCCACTGACATTCAAAACTTCACAATGCACTATTGCATTGACAAGACTTGAAGAGACAAACACATAATCAATTGTTTTTTTAACACCTCTAGAATTTTCCCAAGTGGGCATTTTCACAGCTGGGCTGCCGGCTAAAGAATTGACCAGACCCAAATCAAAGCATCTTTTGAAACTTGCACTTTTATGAGAACTGTCTTCATTAAAATCACCCCTGAGAACGACAAAAAAAGATTCATTAACAACTCTCGCAATAAAAGAGTTAATCTCATCAGCCTGAGAAAGCCGTACCACTAAAGAAGCACCAGCATAGAGCCCCAGAATTGACACTAAGAGCTTATTCTTGAAAAGTAATCGAACAGACAGAAGCCGGCCAGACACTTCAGAAATCTTGCATACATGCCTTGCCAAAAAAGAGTCCATGACAACCATCATACCAGCACCCAGATATCCAGAATCCAAACCAGAGGTAAACACCCAAACACCATCAAACTTGTTGATGATCCAGAGACGAACCTTATCCTTCAATTTCGTTTCAGTAAAAATAGAAACCAAATTGCCCTTGTCCTTGTGCCAATGAACTATATCTTCCTGTTTTGCAGAAATGTTCATGCCCCAAATATTACATGTAGCAACCTTCCAAATCAAACTGGTCATTGAGAAGACGAGAGAACCAAAGAACCCAAACCAGAACACAACATATCTAATTTTGCCAAAACCGAGCCGACTGATGCATCCAAAGCCATCAACTTTGACTCCAAACCACCAACCTTGGCAGTTAGAACCTTCGAACTACTGGAACCAAAATCAGGATTAGCATCATCAATGGTTGGGCAAAGAGAAGGGGATGTTGCCAATGAAACATCCAGTGCCATATCCAAATCTACGCATGAAGCCTGAGAAGCAGATGCAATAGAATGAAAGGCGAGAGAAAAAGACACCGAAGATACCACTTCAACACAGCTCAGTTTTTTCGCAATGGCAGAAACTCAGTCTGTTAAAAGCTCCAAAGAGCGTTCCAAAGACGCCACCCAATCGCACAAACCAAAGATATCAGAAGAAAAGAATTTCACCAAGGCAGATTCCGCACCAAAATTTGCACCAACACCAGAAGAATCCAAAGAAACCACATGAAAGAGAAGGCCACTAGCAACTTGGGCCCATGTCTTGCCACCAAAGGAAACTGGGTGAGCGATAGGAGCCTGCTTTCTTTTATATATGTTAGCCAGACAAACCCGATCCTAAGAAGTTACCACTCACTTACTGCAAGCACCAGAATTCCCATCCATAGAACAAACATCAGAAACATGACTGAATTGTTTACACACTGCACAACAGATCAAAGAGAAACCAGCCCAACACAAACCTACACCCTTGAAGACCAGAACCGAACAAACAGCAGTCAGCTTGGATGTCTCACTTTCAAAACAAATCACAGCACACCAGTCACAAACATAAGAAGTTGGATTGCAGCCAATAAAACAAGTTTTTCCGCCATAAGCCTCCACCAATTCAGACAAATCATGGGTGGTGGTGCTAACTGGAATAGTGTAAAGCAACGCCTAATGCTGATTCCTAGATACTCACATTTGTTTATCAATACTGGCCTTTGCCATGCGAACAGAATCCTTTCCCATGAGCACAGACCATCTAGCTGCGACCAAATCAGCTATTTCAGATAATTCATATTTCACTAGGGCCTTTTGCCAAAGACCAATAAGCTGCACTTTGATTGAAATAATCTTGTCAAACTTGGAGAACACTGTCTCAATCGCCGATTTGGGAAGATCCACTAGGATTTCCTTGACAATCACTTCCCAATCTGAACGGCTATTTACTTTTCTTAGATCATTATTTACCAAAATATTTTCACTGATTGCCATTTCCCTTGCCTTAATCAAACTTTTCTCAGATATAAATGATGATCTTATTATTCCTGGATATTTTGAGGGAGTCGAAGCTCCCCCAAATCCATCAATTCAATAAAAGATTTTTTTCACAGCCATTAATTTGTCAACATTTGTCTTTCTAGATACTGCTGAAATCTCAATATCCAAGATGAATGATTTAACTGATTCAAAATTCCTTTTTTCTATGACACCTGACTCAACTGCTGGCAAGCACTTGGAACCAGAGAATTTCGGGGATGGAAGTGCCAAGACATCCTTATCATTACTTATTTTGTCAAAAGCAGGAGGTTTTGGCAGTTGGCCCAATACATAAATCACAGTCCTTGTCATCCTTAGAGTGGTATTGTTTGCCATATCATCAGTGTCTGAGGCATTCGAATCCATGTAACTTGTTTCCTCTGCAACTGTGTTTTTTAAGTTTTCCATATCTGAGATCTTGCTGACACTATTACTGTCGCTTTCTATGTCACTGCTCCAGGACTTCTTGCATTCCACCCCGTCAGCACCCAAAATGCCTATAAAGAAAGGACCAGCCGATGAATCCATCATTCTCCCAGCAGCTTCAGGTTTTCTTGGCTTCTTGTACGACGCACCACAAGAGTGGGCACTTTCAACACACTTCTTGCTTTTAACGCCAGACTGGATCTCCAACCCAGTCAAACTAAACCCAGAACCACCAGCAGAAGAGCTTGCTGGTTCTATAGCAACAAACAAAGAGGTATTGAAAAAAATAACAAAAAAAACTAAAAAGAAAAAGGAAAAAGGGAAACAGCAAAATTAAAAGATAAGAACAGATAAAAAACAAAAAAACTTCTTTAGAAAGTGCACTATTTCAGGATTATTTGGAAGTAAGAGAGAAAGAAGTTTTTTTTTTTTATCTATATAACATATTTAAATTGACAATTAAAATAAAAAAGTCATTTACAATTAAACTAAATATTATAATTCTTATATAAATTAGTATAGTTATAATTTTATTTGAATTTATTCTCATATTATTAATTTTAAAAAACTTATTACTTTATATTCAAAATGTTTTATATTGTTAAATAATTATGCTTAATTCAAATTATATCATCAATAAATATATAAGCCATTAAAAATAATGTTAAATTTATAATAGATTTTATTTTGTCAGTTTTAGTTATAAACTTAAAGTTAATTTTATAATTAAAAAAAATTTATAAGTTTTGACTTTACAAAAAAGTGACTTATAAAAAAAGAAAAAACTTTATTTTAATTTAAACTATTATAAACTTTGTATTCATTAAAAAAGCCAAAATTTGTTATAATTTTATTGATATAATTATTATAAATATGTTTAAAAAACCTAATAAATTTTATATATATTTTAATTTATGTTAAACTATTAAACAAATACAATCAACTTACTAAATTATAAGCTTTATATATGTTTTAAAGCACCAGCCAAATTTTTTTGTGCTTTTTTAAAGTATTTTCAATTAGTAAGTTTATATTAAAAACAGAAAAATAAATTAAAATATCTTTTAAAACCAAAAAATAGTTTTCTTTTAAAATATTAAACTTGTTATACATATTAAAAATATAATTTGTCAGTATTTTTAACAAAATTTTTTTTGAAGTTTTGAAAAAAACAATAAATTAGATATTTATTAGAACATTTTTTTATTTATAAAACTCCAAAATTATTGAAATTCATATTTCTTCTATGTATTTAAAATTATTTTTACAATTAAATACTTATTAATTAATATAAAAAATATATTCTACATAAAAATATTACAATATTTTTATAATTTATTAAATATTTTAGATAAATTTATAGTTTTGTTATTTAGAAAACACTTAATAATTTAATCAAATTTTTTAAATTAATTCTTTTTATAATATTAATAAATTTTTTTTTTATTGCTTTACGAATGAGGTCCAAACACTACCTAGTGCTATACATCAAAGAAATGATCTAAACTAGGTGTGAATCATGCACTTTCTACACATGACCAGTCATTCAGGCTGATCAGAACAACACTATGCAGCTATGTGAACTGAAACTGAGTTATTTACACCTGAAAAAACAAACAAGATTTGCAAAAACCAAAACAAACACTAAAAGCATTAGCAATGCCAAGCAATTTGATCACCCCAGCTGACAACCCAGAGGCCAAACCAGAAACTAAGATAAAAACCAAACTATCAAGGAAAATCAACCCATTTTTTTCTATATAAGCACAATGTTTAACATGAACTAACCAGACATTACTTCTAAAATCAAGACTAAGAAAGTACATAAATTTAACAATCTTCAAACCAGCAATCTTGGAATCATGAAAAATGGTGACCATCTTATAAAACCAATCATTAAAAACAAAACCTTTATGAAAAGCCATGGCCAAAGAGGAGTCAGAAACACATGAAGACAATATTTGTAGTATGCCTAAAAAAGAATAAGAAAAACCAAAAATTGCCTTCCAGAAGTCCATATAGGATTCCAACAACTGATGTCAAACAGAGTCATCAATCTTGTAAGAGAACTCATAATCTGATGCCTTCACATCGCCACAATATAAACACAACACACTTGGATATAGTCTATTATAAAGGTGCTTCTAAACAGCAACTGGCAGCTGGTGATGCAAAGCCTTTATGAAATAAGAGTGGACATTAGCTGAAGGTCTGCTGGTAAAATCAGTGGCCATGTGCAAGTCGAGATGCCAAACCAAAAATGAATAGAACCAGTCAATCTCAGAAAGCAAACCACCTGCCAAAAACTCTGAACCAGAACCAATCTTCTAGCACACATGACAAACCAAACAATAAATATCACGTACAAAATATCTGGAATTGCCAGAAACCATACTACTATCAGCCACTATGAAGCATTTACTTAAGTAATAAGAGAGATACCAATCAGAGAGAGAAGCATTACCAGCAATTACATTAGTGCACTTATTTCCTGAAATGCCAGAGTGGTCTTTAACTTTATGTCAGCTGACTTTTAAATTTTTACTGTAAATAACATTGACAATATGACGACATTCGACCCAATACTGATTATAAAAGTCAAGACATGCCAGACTTAATTCAGACTTACAGGCATCCAGAGCAGATTGACTATCTGAAAACAATTTAACAGAGCTTAGTAAGGGGACACACTTCAAAGCCAATGCAATAGTCTGTAATTCCACCAAAGTAGATAACATCAAACTCGACACACCAATGCTCAAACCCAAATCAATGTCCTCAAAAAATACAGCAGCACCAGTTCTACAACCAACTGTTCTCAGATTACTAAGGGACCAATCTGTATATACTGACAAACTGTCGGCACCAACTTGTAAGAAATGATCACAAACAGAAACAAAATCACTAGATTCAAGAATGTTCAAAGAACCAACCCCATCTGAAATTGAGAAATGAGTGAAAGGAAAATCTTTACCATTGAGAAATGCAACAGAAAGCTTAAATCATTCAAGAACTTAATAAATATATTATCTTAAATATAAATAAATAGTTTATATTAATAATTTTAGACTTAAAAGATTGTCTTTTTAATCATATATTTTTTTGTTTAATTTTTTATAATTAAATTTATCTTATATTTAATCAACTTTAAATTAAGAATCAATCTTTTATTATTTATTAAATAATTTAAAGTTATTTTTTTAAAGAATCTTTCTAAAATATTATTAATTATTTATTTTTTATCATTAATAAAATTTTTTATCTATTTTATAATTATATTTTTAATGTAATTATTCTTTACAGATTTAACTTCAGACATTTTAGAAATTTTGTATTTTTTTTTAATTAAAATAATATATATTTAATATTGACAATACCAAAATTACTTTTGAAAAAAACATAAAACTTAGCAATTTTATCATAATTTAATTTGATTTATTTCTTTAATATAATTATAAATTTGTTTGTATTATTCAACTTGAATATTTTTAAAATTTTAAGAACAAATAATTTTATATAATAAAACTTAAAAAAAACAGTATTTTTAATAATTTTCTTAAATTTAAATCATGTTTTTAAAAGCACAATATTTACAATAAAATATACTATTTACATAAACAAAATTTATATATTATTAATATTATCAACAGTTTTTTATTTTTTAAAAACATTTACTAATTAAAAAGTAAAATTTAAAATAAAGTTATTAAATTTATTTTATATCTTTTTACTAATATTATTAACTCTATACTTTTATTTGTTTTTATTAGTTTGTTTATATACCAAATTAAACTAAAAATTAAGTAAATTTCTTAAAATAATTTCTATAGAAACAGCAATATAATTAGTAAAAAAAAACTTATTAAAAATAAAATATTACAATATTTTATCTTATAAAAAAAAACCGGGGTCCTGTGCCCTATTGGTTTGTGGTCGCTTCTAAATTTTTTCTGGATCAGGGTTTTTCTTTTCTGGGCTTTACTGGTGCTGTCCATTCTGGTGGTTTGAGTATTATGGGCTCTGATGTGTTTTCTTCTGTACGGGATGGTTTACATGAGATTTGGTCTGGCTATTTTGAGGTGTATATGAATGGGTCCTTGAGGGGTGCTGGTTCTGCTAATGTGTTGAGTGGTGCTGTTGCATACTTTCTGGCTTTAGATTTGAGTGTTGGTGTCAGGATTTTTGGCTTTTTATCTTCTACTATGGCTGAGTTACAGGCTGTTGCTCTGGCTTTAGAGTGTGTTCCATCATCTTGTTCTGTGGTTTTATATCTCGACAGCCAAGCTGCAATTGATGCTTGTGTCTCTGAGTTATTGTTTTTTGTTCTGGACTTTTGTAATTGCTGCTGGATCGAAAGGAGGCATATTTTTAACTTGATTAGAGATAAGAATCTCAGTGTGAATTGGGTCAAAGTCAAAAGTCATGCCAGTGTTCTTGGCAATGTAAGAGCTGATAAGTCTGCAGGTAAAGCTGCTGGTTCTTTCTACGTTTTGCCAATAAGGGTATGAGAGCATTGTTTGATGGCTGAGGACACTGTGATTTCGGGCAACACCCATTACTTTGTTAGGGATGTGTTCAAATCTGTTTGTCATGCTTGTTGAAAGGCTAGTCCAGGCTGGGATGTGGTCTCAATTGACATGCTGGGGGATTTTGATTGGGCTGCTTCGGCAAAGGTCTGGCATCCTGACTCACACATGCTTGCTGGATTTACTAGCTGGAAATCGGCTGATCTTCAAACATATTTGATGAAGACTGTACACAAAAGGTTGCCAGTGGCTGTTAGAAAAAAGTTATATAATAAATGTTACCCAGGTGTTCAGTGTTTGTTGTGTGAGAAGATGGAACTGCCAGACCATGTTTTTACTTGTTCGCAGAATGTTCACACCTGGATGGAAATTTTGCTGGAGGTTTCTGTGTGCTGGGCATCTCTGGTTGGCGATTGTGATCCATTTTCCTCTTCTGTTCTTAAAGTTCTTGATTCTTGTCACTTGGATGTTGGCAGGTATTCAGTTTTGTGTAAGGGTTTTGTGATGAAGAGTTGGGTTGTTGAGGCAGCAGGTGTTTTTGAGGATGCTGGAAAAGCCTCTGGAGTGGTGGTTAAGTTTGTAAAGTTCTTGGTTGAGCTACATCGATCCAGGGTCTGGTTGGTTAGATCTAAATTCAGAGTGAACATGGAGAAGGCTGGCTTGGTTGGTGATAATTGTTTGGTTTCAAATTTGTCACGTAGGATGTGTTCTGTGCTTTCAGATAGTATGGTGAGGATGCTTGGCATTGCTGAGTTTTTTGCTGTTAGTTTTGGCCATTGCAAGCCTTGCTTTTTTTTTTCAGGTCTAAATGATTGCCCCCATGTTTATGTAGGTGTGTAGTGTTGCCTAGTCTGGCCTGAGTGACTAGTCGTATGTAGTCATTGTGTAAGTTGCGTTTAGTTTGAGCCACTTAGTTTGGTTCTATGTATTAGATAGTGGTTGAACTTCACTCATTAAATGCTAATAAAAAAAATAAAAAAAAACTTATATAATAATTTTAATAATATTTTTTTAATAATATTATTTAACAAAAATTTATAAATTTATAAATATTAAATATACTTAAAAATTAATTTTATAATATTTAATAATTTCTATAAAACTTAAAAAAACAGAAACTAATTATTAGAAATAAATTAAAAAATAATAATCAAAATTTTCAATTTTTTATTTTTAATTTTGTTTATATTTTATATTTATAATATAAAATTTTTTTTGAAAAACAATAAATACCAAAAACAATTATTTAAAAATTTTAACATATTAAAACAATAGTTCTTAATTATAATTATTAACAAAATATTAACATTTTTTTTATTTTTTATTTTAGTTTATTTTTTTTTACTTTTTTTTGTTTGTTATTATTAAAATAATTATTTAAAAAAATAAATACTAAAATTATAATATTATAAATAATCTGGTAAAAAACAAAAAAATATTAAAATAAATTAATTATTATGTTAAAAAAATAAATACTAGATAGTAAAAATCATCAACATTTAAATTTTTGTTTTATATAAAAAACTCAATTATTAAATTTTTAAAATTATCAAAACTTTTAAATAATATAAATAATTTATAATACTATTAT
Source organism: Geosiphon pyriformis (assembly GCA_016748015.1). NCBI lineage: Eukaryota > Fungi > Glomeromycota > Glomeromycetes > Archaeosporales > Geosiphonaceae > Geosiphon > Geosiphon pyriformis. Next base: position 761,192 of record JAAOMT010000003.1, on the reverse strand, counting down.
AGAATATAATAAATATACTTATTAATAATATTAATAATATTTAATTTCTGTTTTTTATACAAAAAACTTAATTATAAAAATTTTTAAATATATAATAAATTTACAATATTAAATTATAAAACATAATTCAATATATTTATTTATAATATTGTTAAAATAAATAAATTAAATTCTATTCATTAAATAAAATAAATAAATAAATTATCCAAGTGGCTGGTTATGTGTAGAAAGTGCATGATTTGCACTCAGTTTAGATTACTTAGTTTGATGTATTGTGCTGGGTGGCATTTGGGCCTTACTCATTAAAAATAATAAAAAAAAAATAAATTAGAAAAATAAAAAATAAATAAGTAAAACTATAAACTTAAAAAACCAAATTAATTATTTTAAAATTATAAAACCAAAAAAATTAATTAATTTGGTTTTAAACTTATTATATAAAGCAATAATTTTTTTTAACTAATAAAAAAAATTTTAATATTATTTTTTATTATTAAAATTAATTAAAAAATAAAAACAATTATAATTGTATTAAAAAACTTAAAATAAATAACAATATATTTCCAAATACCAATAAATTTTAATATTAATAATAAAAACATATTTAACCATATTTTACAAAGTAATAAAAACAAAAAAAATGTAATTTAAAAATTATTAAAAACTTAACAATTTTAAAAAATAAAATAAAATAAAATCAAAAAGTTTAACTTAAAAAACAGTATTTAAAGAAACTTAAAAAACAAATTTTATATAAAATAATTTTATATTGTTTTTAAATACTAATTTTATATTAATAAAATCATATATAAACTAAAAAACAATTTTAATATAAATTAGTTTAATTTTAAAAACATTAAATATTAAAATAAAAGCCATTTACTTAAAAATTTTTTGATAATTAAAAATTGTTTTTCAAATATAATTAAAAACAATATTATAAAAAACAAAAAAAAAAATTTAATTTCTATTTGATTAAAATTAAATAATTTAATAAAATAAATAATTAAAATTATATATAAATACATAATTTATTTTGTTTTTAAAACCAACAAAAATTGTTTAATATGTTTTATTATTGTTATTTAAAACAAAAAAATAATTTTTATAATTATAATAAAATTAAATATTATAATTAGTATAAATAATATAAAATTAATAAGAACATTAGAAAAAACAAAAAAAAACAGATTTAAAACAATAAAATTAATATTAAAAATATTTAAAAAAAAACTTTTTAGTATTTCAAAAAAATTGCTATTAGACAGAATAAAGATTAAAAAAGATTGTTTTTTGGCTAATTTGGCTTTTTTAACTATTTAAGAAGTAATAAAAAAAAAAACAGAAAAAAAATTACTTAATTATCAGTTTTGTATTAAATATTTTAAAACTTTTAATTAAAACAATAACTATATAAAGATTATCTTAAATAAGTTTTTTTAAAAAAAAAACTCAACTAAAAATAAAAAAAGTGATTTATTAATAAAAATATTATTAAGTGCTTTAAAAAATAAAAAATTGCAACTTTTTACTTTTTGCTTTGGTTATGATCATAAAAAATACAAAAAAAAAGAGTTTTTAATATTGTAATTATTTAATTATTGTATTTTAATATTTATTAATTTAAAATTGCTTTATTAATAATTACCAAAAAGATATTTTAATAATAATATTTATTTTATTTTATTTTATTTTAACGTGTAGCCCAACCACTATCGAATACAATACGTCGATTAATAACATAAAAATAAAATTTTTGTAACAACAAAAATATTTAAATATATTAAAATAAAATTATTATTTTAATAAAACAATTTTTATTAATTCTAAATTTGTATAAAGTTAACTGGGTATAAAAAATTGAAAATGCTAAGTTGTAAACCAATGATTAATGATGTACAGGGTAGGCTAGTAATAATATATTATTATTTTAGATAAAATAATTTTTAGATAGACCAAGCTGTAACAGCATTTCGCAAAACTTTCACTTATGGGGCGTCTCATTCGTCTAGAATTAGAGAACTTTAAATCGTATAAAGGGCACCAGACCATTGGACCTTTCCTTAATTTCACTTCTGTGATAGGGCCAAATGGAGCTGGTAGGTTAATGTTCAAAATTCAAATATCTTCTATTGTATAATTGCTTTTGTGCTTCAAGGAAAAAATATTTCTGTTCTATAATTTCCTTAAAAACATTCAAGTGAGCAAAATGAACAAAAGCTTACAAACGTATTTCGCCTTCGAAATTCTATTGGCTTTTCTTTACTAAAAATACTATATCCTGATTTTCAATTTTTAAGGAAAATCAAATCTGATGGATGCCATCTCTTTTGTTTTGGGAGTAAAATCTTCCCAATTACGTTCTTCCCAACTTCGTGATCTTATATACCGAGGAAGTGCTATGCAAGACGACGATGACGATGATATTGATAGCTTTTCAACTGAGGGACGCGCTAATAACCCAAGACGAGCATGGGTAATGGCCGTTTATCAGGATGACAATGGAGAGGAGCTCAAATTTACAAGAAGGCACATGATTTTATTTTTGGTTTATCATGTTAAAGGAGTTTGATTTTAATTTTTCATAAATATATCTTTAAAATAGTATAACTGCCTCTGGAGCCAGCGAATATAAAATCAATAACAAGGTTTTTACTTATGCAAAATACAATGAAATGTTGGAAAACCAAAAAATCTTGGTCAAAGCGAGAAATTTTCTCGTTTTTCAGGTACGATTTTTGTTTTCTCCTTTTATACGAATCATAAATAATCTCGCATTTAATTCATTTCTCGGCTATCTAAAGGGTGATGTTGAAGCCATTGCATCGCAATCCCCAAAAGATTTGACAAAATTAATAGAACAAATTAGCGGGTAGAAATTCTTGAACCATTATATTTTTACTTCCGTCTTGCCCAGCTCATTTTTCATTTAAATCATTACAGTTCTCTTGAATTGAAAACGGAATATGAACAATTGAAAGTTCAACAAGAGCGCGCTACAGAAAATTCTGCATTTAATTTTAATAAGAAGCGTGGGATCAATGCCGAAATTAAACAGTATACAGAACAGAAACAAGAAGCCGAAAGATTTGAAACTTTGTTAGGAAAGAAGGTAGTATAATATTTTTGGTTACAAACTTCTCTTGCAAGTCATATCTCAGATCATTTACAATACCTATAGGCAGCCATTCAAGTCAAGTATCTTTTATGGCGGTTGTTTCATATCCAAAAGCAAATTGACCGATGTAAGCATGAAATTGCACAACACAACAATTTTATCCAAACCAAACAGCGAGAACAGGTACATCTTCCCTCACTGGCAGAAAAAATTTTATTTGATATTTACACTAACCTGGGCTTTTTTTGTGGAGAAAAATTTAAACAACGAACTAAAAAAAGCTCGACAAGAAAAGAGTGAAGTTGATAAACAACAAAATAATCTGGAAAGACAGATAAGAGGAAAGGAATCGGAAATTGAAGACAAGGTTTAATATCTCTAATATGCTATATCTTTGTATCTCTAAGCTAATAAGGTCTTGTCTTTTATAGCGTCCAACTTTACTGAAGTTAGAAGAAAAGATTACTTATATAAATCAAAAGCTGGAGAAATATGAGCAGAATGCAGTAAAAGTTCAAAAGGATTACGAAGAACAGGTAGATCAAGAAATGAGGACCTAACTATTACGTGTATTTGACTTAATCAATTATATTCATCTTGTTCCGACGCTTATATGGATATAATAGGAAAAAAATATAGATATCATGAAGAAAGACTTGAATTCCGTCAATAGGGCTGCGTCTAAATATGAAGGTACATCCAATTGAGTCTTCTTTACTGGAAAAATTAGAACATTTATAAAATATATAAATTCCGACGTATTAATTCCATTATTGTTTATTCAAGAGGAAATTAAGGGTGGGGGAAGCCGCAGCAATCATAGGAATACTTCACTTAATGCAGACGAACTTGCACATTATAATAAAAAGTAGGAGTATTTGGGTTTAATTAATAATATATCAATACCTCTGTAAGATAAACTTTCTTATTTCAAGTAAAGAGGAAGCCAACAAAAAAACCGTGACCCAAAAGCAAGAATTGGAAATTCTGAACCGTAAAGAAAAGACTGATAACGAATCTACAAGAAGGCTTAAAGAAAGATTAGATGAGTTAGCTAGGCGTCGTCAACAACTAATAGAGGACAAAGAGGAATTGTCACGCCACGAAGAAAAAGTAGGCCAGCAATGAATATACCAATGATTGTTTTTCTTGTAGCCTTAACAAATAATCAATACTCCCCAATTTCAAAGGTTAAAATCTATGTGTCGCAATTGCTTGCGGATAAAGATTCAAAACAAAACGAGCTGAATACTGCTGTCTCGGAACGCACGCGGATTAGGTAGATAATGATTTGATTAATTGGTTTATGGCGCGTAGCTTCACCAACAATATATGATGTAAAACTGTACGAATTAATTTAATTCTGCTTTGTTTTATACTTTTATTTTTAATAAGTCAACAAGAGAGGGTGTTAAATGGAGACCTCCAAGATATTTTAAACAAACTTATGGACGCTAGGGTGGATCAAAGAGAAATTGAGCGTGAACAAAAAATGAAAGATCTACTGGACAGCTTGAAAAGAGTTTTCGAAGGTGTTCATGGACGAGTTCTGGATTTGTGTAAAACAACCCAACGGAAATATGACGCTGCAATATCAATTATACTGGGAAGAAACATGGAGGCCATTATTGTTGGGACAGAAAAAATTGGACTTGAGTGTATTCAGGTATTACACTATGCGAAGTAGGTAAAACTTTTGATATAGTTTATTTATATCAACTTTTTAATTAGTATATAAGAGAGCAACGACTTGGGCATGCCACTTTCATTCCTTTGGACACTATTGTGGCCAAACCAGTCAATGATAAGTATCGAAGTATTCTAAAGGGTGCCAGACTAGCCATCGACGTTATTGATTATCCGAGAGAGCTTGAGAGAGCTCTCCAGTATGCTTGTGGCAACGCCTTAGTATGCGACAGTTTAGATATTGCCAAAACAATTTGCTATGAAAAAAATGAGGAAGTTAAAGGTAACCTATGTGCCTATCGTAAGCTGTTATCAAGTTTCTTTCAACTCAGGCTTATCAACCGTTTGTTCTGGGGAAGCCGTCACTCTGGATGGCACGATTATACATAAAAGCGGTTTGATTACTGGTGGTAGAAGCGGCATTGAAGCTGGGGCCCGGAAATTTCAAGATTCTGATTTTGAAGGTGATGCCCCTTAGGAAAATAATATTCTCTAGCTCTATTCAAAAGCACTTATTCTACTATTTTATTGATAGCTATGACCCATAAGCGAGACTTCCTCATGTCTCAGTTAAATGAGCTGAACAGAATTAAACGAAAAGGGAATGTTGAAGAGCAAATGAAGGGTGAAATAGCAGGGTTACAATCAAAACTAAATCTTTTCAGAGATGATTTGGTAAGATCATGGTAATTTAATGAACTTTTTTAGTTGTTTTTTGAAAAAAGATTTATTCGCAGATTTCTTTAATAGATTTTTGGTTTTTCATTCCTTCAAATTTAATATATGCAACAATTTTTTACTACAACAATGAATTATTTTTAATTTAAATAGAATGACACAAAACGCAAATTGGCCATGATTGATGATGAGTTGCAAGTAATCCAGAATGAAATCGATCAAATTCGGCCAAAATTTCAAAAGGTATTTCCCTATAGATTTTCCAAAACAATAATATTTGCTCATACACTATCATCAAATATATAGGCGGATTCGAGTCTATCTATCTTAAAATCTAGAATTTCTACGTTAGAAGGCATAATTTATCAGATAGAAGACGAGGTTTTCGAAGATTTCTGTCAAGAAATAGGCGTTGCAAATATTCACGAATATGAACAACGGCAACTTAAAATGACCCAAGAAGCTGCTGAGATGAGAATGAAATTTGCCATACAACAGTCTCGGCTTCAAAACTCGTACGCATAAATATATTTCTTCAAGCTCCTGAAAAACAAAAGCAAAATTATTCATGAGATGCTGCAAGAAAATTTACCTTTTTAATCTTAAGATTGAAGTTCGGTGAGGAACATTTGAAAGAAACGGCAGACCGTTTAACCAAACTGCAAGAATCCATTACCCAAGCCAGGGATAACCTAGTCGGCTATAAAGAGGAACGAGATCAAATATTACGGGATAACAAACGCATATCTGAGGAAATTGGGAAATTACAGAAAAACATGAATCTTATTAAAAATAAGCTTTCAGAGAAAACTGAAATATTTAATAACGTTAAAAAAGAATTGGGACGACTTACAAAAGAAATAGATAAAATTTCTAAAGAAGTGGTCAAAAGGGTAAATATCATAAGTTTGAATCACATGAAAAAACAAGTTTTTTACGTTTCGATTTCCGACTTTCACAGGAGGATGTCATCAAAAGATGCAAAAGTGACCAGTTTTCCATATTTCGGAAATGCAAACTTGAAGAAATAGAATTACCATTACGGGAAGGCTCACTTGATGATATCCCTATTGAAGATTCGGTAGAGTTTTAAACATTTTTTGAAATTTCCCATCCAATAAACTTTCTAATAATTATGACCATTCAAAGCATCTCCAAGATGATGTTTACGAAATGGATATAGATGACGAACCCGGTCCTTCTAGACGACCTTCGGCTTCATTTGAACCCCACGAATCAGATTGGCCGATTATCGTTGATTATAAAGTATTAACTGATCAACAACGAAACGTAAGAGAAAGCAATACTGGAAGTGATCCTATTCGTGAGATATTGGATAGATTTTATAATTATTATTTTTAGGATCCCTCCTCCGATATTGAAAAGGAATTTCAGGCTGAACTAGATGCAACAGCTGCCGAGATCGATAAAATGGCACCCAATCTGAAGGCCATTGAAAGGTTAGTTAATGGGTGATAAGCTTTTCGTAAATTTTTATTTAGTAGTGATTTTCTTCCTATTTCCTAGACTGGATATTGTTGAGCAACGTTTGCAAGAAACAGAAAAAGAATTTGATACTGCAAGAAAAGAAGCCAAGACAGCTAAAGAAAAATTCAACATTGTAAAACAAAAAAGGTAAAGTATTATCACTAGATAAATTGATATTTAATACGATTTTGATGTTAAACTAAAATATCAAAATTCGTATCAGGTACAGACGTTTTTATGAGGCATATAGCCACATAGCAGAAAACATTGATCGTATATATAAAGATTTGACTAAGAGCCGTAATTTCCCCTTGGGTGGCACAGCCTATCTAAGCTTAGAAGATACAGAGGTAAAATTTCACTAACTTATACAATAACCTGAAATTAATCAGCACCTCTCAATAACCTACTTATCCTTATTTACGTTATAGGAACCATATTTACATGGAGTGAAATATCACGCTATGCCTCCAATGAAACGATTTCGTGATATGGAACAACTTTCCGGTGGCGAAAAGACAATGGCTGCTTTAGCAATGCTTTTTGCAATCCATAGGTATGAAAATTTACTTGAATTCTTTTTTTATATTTTCATATAATTCTATAATTCGACTATCTAAAAACAGTTATCAGCCATCTCCTTTCTTTGTCCTTGATGAAGTCGATGCAGCGCTTGACAACGCAAATGTCGGCAAAATCGCGACATACATTCGTGAACATGCCGACGAAAATTTTCAATTTGTGGTCATTTCATTGAAAAGCACCCTTTATGAAAAAGCACAAGCTCTAGTAGGGATATATCGCGATCAAGAAATTAATAGCAGTAAGACGTTAACATTACAGGTATGCTAATATGACGATGAACTTTCAATATTCTTGTTATTAACTTTATCCTTTACCCCTCATCATTTAGGTTGACAAATATGAAGAATAACCGAGAGCTTTCCTTTTTTTTCTTTCTAAGGGCCGATAGAGTAATTTTAGCCCAACGATAAGGCATTTGATCTCCCTATCTTGAAAGCTTTTCCATTCCTTATCTGTTTGCGATTTTTTCCCAATCAAGCACAGCTTTTTAGGAATCGAATACTTTCTTCACTATTTGAACTCATAAATTGGAGTTTGACCTTAAACCCAAGTTAACCACCTTGCAGTATCAAATTTATATCTTGCATGGACCCAAAAAATTCAGATATTTGGGCTTGGTTAAGTTAAGTAATTTTTTAATTTTAATGCAAACTGACTAAATCATATAACCAGATATCTCCAGTGCCAAGGTATTGAGTAATAGGACCAGCATACAATCAGAGTTGGAAATTAACCAGTAAAGATCCTGATCTGTGAAAGAATTGCTGGAATCAGACTTTTTTAGGATTTCTTTAATGCAAGAGCATTCCCTAATTTAGTCTTGATTTTCTGGAAGAGGTGGAAGCTTCCAAGATATCCCAAGGTTCAACGTTAAATGATTTCAATTTAAGGATCATAACAAAAATATAACCTAAATATGTTCAATTATCACTGTAAAATGCTTTCTATAGTACCCTCCTTTTATTTGAGAAGAATTTTTGTATTGGAGTCGGGTACTTTAGATAGTAAAGTCGAAATATTAGAGTATTTTTGGCTTTATTTTGTTTGTAATTGATTTAGTGATTTTAAATCAATTATTTATTAGAAGTCATTGGTAACCAAAAAACTTGATACAAAACAATATTAACCAATTTATTAAAAAGTATTACTGCTTTTAATTTGTGAAATAAAACTTGAAGATATTATTATTTACATTGTTATAAATAATTGTATGGTGTATTAGCTCATAAGATAGTGTTGTTAATTGGTAATATAATCTGAAGGTTTTGGTATCTGAAGATTTTGAGTTGGTTGAATTCTTTGTATAATAAACAAAAATTCACTATTAATTATTAATGTCTAATTTCTTTGGTAAGTAATTTACTACATCAATTTTATGCTTATTTCTGCATTTTTTACCAAGTAATTATTAATATCATAATCTTAATACTTTTTTTTAATCAATTATAAACAACAAATAAAACCAAAAAATAAATAAATAAATAAAATAATAAAGTAAAAAATTAGTATTTTATCAATAGTTATAATTAAAAACTATTGTTTTAATATTATTAAATTTTGTGAATTAATATTATTAATATTGCTTAATAATAAATAATTTTAAATAAATTAAAGATTAAGTTATAAAATATAAATAATAAATAATTAGTTTGTGATTTTTATTAAAATAAATTTTATTTTAAGTACTAGATTTTAAATTATTAAAGTTACTTTAAAAAATCTGATAAAAAAATTGTTATTTTGCTTTTATTGCTACTATTATATATATATTTATAATACAAAATTTTTAAAATTCTTGTTATTATATAATTTAATAATTTTTAATATTATTAATATTAAGTTTTAATAAAATCCAATAAATTTTATTTTAAGTATTAGATTTTTAATTATTAAAATTATTATTATTATTATAAACTCTTTGTCTTCTTAATTTTATAATTACAACCAGAGCAAAAAGTAAAAAAGCTGCATCTGATATCTTTCCTGAGATATTTCATAAAATTTTAATCAAAAAAGCTCTCTTTGTTGTAAAAGCAACTAAGCAAAACATTTTAGAAGTTTTTTATTTACCTAATAATCATGAAAAGCTGTCTTTGATAGCTACTAAAGCATTTTTCTTATCTTTGGCTGGTTTTTCATTAGTCAAAGTTTCTTTAAAGAAATACACTTGGATTAGACTCAGTGTTACCTTCACTCCAACTAAGAGCCCAAAAATTTTTAATAATAGACTAGTAAACAAGTTGGTCTTCTTCTTTTTAGCTTTAACATCTAGTGCTGCTAGCATCATATTGTTACCAGACAAAATTAGAGATATTGTTTAGCATGAAATTACTCTTATAAATCTTATCATTAATTAGCATATATTATCATTTCAAATTATCACTTATTACATTAGCAAAATATCCGAAATTATCATTTAATTAATAATCTAATTTGTACATAACACAAATATAACCTAAGTGTGATGATCAATCATGCAATACCCCGAAATATGTAACATTCAAAAGTTTGCCAAAATTTGTAGAAATTCACTAAAATAATTGATAGTTCACTGAAATATCTAATAGTTTGCAAAAATAACTTGTAGTTCACCGAAATAGATCATTAGTTCAGCAAAATTATAGAAAAGAGCAAAGTTCAAGTTCATAGAATAGTGTTATGACAAGTTGTATAAAAGAAGAGCTTCTTTCTTTGAGAAAATGTATTGTACTTGAGATTTAATAATTAGAATCATCCTTTACACACAAAAACAAAATAAATATCAAATAAATTCGAAAAGCCAAATTCTTAAATTATTTCTCTTGAAATTAACCAATTCCTACTAACAGTTTGAAATTGATTAGCTACCAATTTCAGTAGACTGTTAAAGCACTTCCAGGCCTGGATCTGAAATGACTTCCATAAATCATCAGTTTTACTTTTTCTTTTACATTTCCTTTATTCTCTTTCTTTTCTTATTATAAATCATTTGGGTATTCTATAGACAAGAATTCCTGTAGAAGAGTTGACTTTCATAGCAAAGTAACTACACATTTTTAGTGAGCTTTCAGATGAGCAATTTTTGGAAAAGAGTTGACGTTTACTACAATGTAACTATACAAAGTAACTGGCATGGAATTGGCCATTCCACTTATAAAGCCCAGCAGTTCAAATTATAAGAAATAATTTGAAGATAAATTCAGTTATCAGAGGTTCAAACACTTCCCATAATCATGAATTAACAGCATTACAACAAACATACAAGAGCTAAGAAGAGACCAAAAACCTCTGGTAACATTTGGTGCTCTCTCACAGAAACAACACAGCAAAACAACTTCAAAGTGGCAACCACACCAGATGCAACAACTCTAGAGTATTACCAATCAATTTACACCCACTGCAAGCAAAGATTCAACATTTCAGACGGAATTGAAGTTGTCAAGAAATCAGTATACCAATACATTGAAAACTGCATCAACAATTATCTTTTTGGAAATTACAATATCTCAGAAGTTAGAAGCAACCTTTACAATAATTTAGTACACTATTTACAGTTAAAAACTGAAGACCTTAACAGTAAAACACTTGTCACTTACTTTCAAGAACTAAATTTTAACATTATCAAGTACTGTGAAGAAACATATCCAGTGCAGTCTCAATACTTCATTGATTTTGAATCAGAGACAGAAACAAGCAACAAAGGCAAACAAAAATTGAAGCAATACTCAAAAACCATCACAAATACCCCAATACTACCAAAAAAAACTGCTAAACACTTACAAACACCTGAACAAAGAACCAGTTCAAAATTTCCACTTACTATCACATCTTTTCCAGCTTCACTTACACAAGCACAAACACCTAATTCACCCTTAAATCGATTTGCAAGACTAGAAGATTTTACATCACCCAAAAGTCCCATCAGACAACAAGAACCCCTTCAAACTAGTTCCAATCTTCTTGACTTTCTAGCTGAAAATTGAAGTGAACACTCTAAGACAGCAGCAAACAAAGAAAACGACTCTAAAATATCTGAAGAAGAATCAATAGACAGTAAAAATGAAAAAGATGAAATGACAGCATACATTACAAAAATCTCTGAATTCAATGAAGAAGACATTGAAACCAGTCTCCAAGAATGGCTCAACCAAGTTATTAAAGCTGGAGATGCAAATGGATGGAATGCTGCCAGAATGTTAAAGGAACAGCAGGTGAATGGTTTGAAAACTTGACTACCCCTTTTAATGACTAGACAGCTTTCAAAACTGCCTTCTTAGAACAATTCACCGATAACAACACTTCAATCACTCTTCGAAATTGTTTTCACAATATCAAACAAGAACTCTCCGAATCTGTTATGACTTATATTGAGAAATTCAACAAACTTCTCAGACAAATTTGCCAACTTGAAACTAATGATTATTATTCCGATGCTCAAATCTTGGATTAATTTATCGCTGGTTTAAAAGATAAACTGATTAAAAAGGTTCGCTCACATGCCTCAGAAGATTTAAACTCTGCCATTCAGCATGCAAAAAGATATGAAATGGCCATGAAAGAAGCCAATCGTACAAAACTCATGAACTTAGCCATTGGAGAAACCAACTCAGCAGCTGAAAAAAAAATTGACCAACTCACAAAAAAAGTCAAAAACTATTTCACCAACCAACAACAATAGCAACCCCAAAGATATCAACCACCCCAAAGACAGAATCAAAACAACTTCATATTACCCTCTAATAACCAGTTTCAGAGTTGTCATTACTGTGGAATTCTTGGCCACTGGAAAAGTGATTGCAGAAAGCTACAACAAGACCAACAAAATAGGAGTAATCAATGTTACCCTCCACCACAGCAATCTTATTATCAACCACCACCACCAGCTTACTATCCACCAAGACCCCAATATCAAAGTAACTATTATCAGTCTGCCCCACAGCTAATCCAACAGCAATACCAACAACCATCCACACAACATTATCAAGTGCCTACTCGAAAATTAATTCTGCAAAATCAATTTACACCACAAAACCAATACCAAGTAAACAACAATAGAATCAATTCGAATAACCAATTAGTTCCCCAAAATCCAGCTCAGCCAAGACCCAACCATTATTATACTCAACCTAGCTATCTTACAATACCTGAAGAACAGGATTTTTACCATACTTCACTCTCAGAAAGTAGAGCTGCAGCACAACAACAAAACCCTTCCTATACTTCTACCACAATTCCACCAGCCAGAATTGCTGAAAACGCCAACCTTTCAGACATATTTTCTTTTGAGTTTGAAGCAAATGAGTCACTATTCCTGCTTAGCAATGCGGCCGCCAACAAACAAAAAGCAATTACTGCTATGTACACTGAAACAGAAGTCGAAGGAAAGGCAATTTGCTTGATCCTAGACAGTGGATCCACTGGAAGCATCATCACCTACCAGTTAATGCAACAGTTAAAGAGAAATGTCGACTGACCAGCTCAAACAGTAATTGTTACTGCCGATGGCATGAAAAAGACTCCAGTAGAAGAAATTGACAATTTTCCATTCACTCTTGATGGAATCACCATTCCAGTCAAAGTTTTTGTAATGAACGCACCCCAGTACTAAGCTTTCATCAGAAATGATTGGCTTCAAAAAGCCAATGCTAATCTGAATTGGGAGACACAAAAGTTAACAATCTCTTACTAAGAACAACATGCCTGAGTACCTGCCACTTGTGGTACATTCAACAAATGCTCCAAAAAAGCCCCAGCTTTTAAATTCAAACCGGAAGAAGAAAAGCCCATCATTGAAACATTTATGGCACTTGGATCAACCTCCAATTGGACCGATAAAACTGAACAACAGTACTTTTCAACAAATGATTCTCTTGAAACAAAAGAACTAGTAACAACCAGATGGAATGTCCCTTATTCAAAACCAGAACCACAAAAACAACGCCCTTACATTCAAGGACTGCCACAAGAAACTCTCCTCAATGGGAGCCTGCATTTCACTTGAAGAAGAATATAAAAATCATACTTGTTATTACTGCAAGACTTGCCATAGAAAACAATGGGGCCATCTAATAAAAAGAAACAGAAAATGGGATAACACCTCTTGTTTGACTTGTGGAGATATGCTACCAAAAAAATGTAATTGGATTGATGTAGCAATGAAAGGAGGAGTCTGCAATCAGACCTGCCAATATGCTTTATCAATTGCAGAAAAAGTAAAAAAAAGAACACCCTTTAATATGGTATACAACAGTACTTTCAACAAACTTTATCACTACCCCCATAATGCTGAGATGATTTTCGACCTAACAAAGGCATTAATTAATGGAGCTACCAAAGAAGATGTCTATCAAATGAAGGAAGCAGAATACATTGAATACACTATAGAATTAGCTGGATTCGATTACGAAGATAAAGTAGAAGTCTACTACCAAATTGCAAGTCACATCTACCCAACCCAAGAAGCTCAAATTCAATGATTGGAGCAAATAAACATTAGGCTATGTGAAAAATGCATTATGCCTTGTAATGAACAGTGGTGTCCTGAATGCTATGCTCTTAGCATTCCTCTGTCTAGTAAAAATGATGAGAACAAAATTGAATTTGGAGAACCTGAAGCAACAGAAGAAATTGAAGCAACACCCATCTATCTCATCAAAAACCAGCCTGTCTTACAACTCAAATACTTCAACAACAACGGACAAGGAATAAAACCCAAAAAAGCACATGAAATTGATGCTGAATATGACCTAAGATATTCAGACAAGGATACTCTCGTTCTCAAACCCAGATCTCTCACAAAAATCAACCTCAAAATTGCTCTCGAAATCCTGCCAGAAGCAATGGTTCAAATTGTCTCCCGGTTCTCTTTGGCAAGCAAAAAAATCAATGTCAAAGGAGGAATAATTGATGCTGGATATACTGGTGACATAACAGTAATACTCCAAAATGAAACTGACAAGCCATTTAAAATTGAACATGCCAAGAAAATTGCCCAAGTCATTTATTTATTCTTAATCAACATTTCGGGTTTACAATTAATCAATCAAAAAGAACTATTGGGAAAAAATGAAAGAAGAACCTAAGGTTTTGGTTTAATTGGATGATTCACAGTTCCAGTAAACATAGCTTTTAACAAACAGAAAAAATCTCACCAGATTTTACAACTTCTACAACCAATTACCATTTCACCCTTTGGAGAACACTCTGAAATTTATACTTGTGAAAAGCCAACCACACAACAAATTTTTGAGTCCAATGAACAAATCTGCTTGAAATATAATATCTCGATCCCAAACATTTATATTCCAAAAAGAACAAAAAAAATCAGAGTTACTTTTTACAATTCCAACAATTTTCCCATAGTTTTATTAAATAACTTAGATATTAGAGTTATTCACAGTAATATTTTTCAACAAGAATTACCCCAAACAATCCCCGATTTCTCTGAAATTATTGGACATTTACTACCAAAAATCAACCCAAACACCAGCTCTGAAAACTACCATGTTGTTATAGAAAAACTATCTCGAATCAATATGGGACAACTTGAACCACAACAACAAAACCAGCTTAAAGAGCTAATTGCAGAATTTGCCAATATCTTTGCTGAAAACAACAATGACTTAGGAAGAACCAATTTGGTTTAACACCAAATCTATACAGGAGATGCCAAACCAAGATGACAACAAGCCTACCAAGTTGCTCTAGAAAGTCACCAATTTATCTAAGAAGAAGTACAACAGATGCTTAACAATGGGCTTATTCAACCATCAATGAGTCCATGGGCCTTGCCTGTAGTCCTAGTTAAGAAGAAAAATGGAAAAATACGATTTTGTGTTGATTATCGACAACTCAACAGTGTCACCATAAGAGATGCCTACCTTCTTCCCTGAATCAATGACATGTTAGATGCCCTTAGAAAATCCAAATACTTTTCAACACTAGATTTAGAAAGCGAATACTGGCAAGTTGCCATGGATCCCAAAGATTGTCCCAAAACAGCTTTTACAACCCAAGGAAAAAACTACGAATTCAATGTAATGCCTTTCAAATTATGTAATACACCAGCAACATTTCAGAGATTAATGAATATTGTGTACAAAAAACTTCTTTGGAAGTCAGTAGTCGTTTATCTTGACGATACTGATGTTTATTCTCCATCGTTTGAATTATACTTAAAACATCTGCAAAAAGTATATCAATGATTACAAAAAGCAGGACTGAAACTCAACATCGAAAAATGCTACTTTAGAAAAACAAGCTTGGTCTTTCTTAGTCACGTCATTAGTGAAGATGGAATCAAACCAGATCCTGAAAAAATCAGTGCTGTCAAAAACTTCAAAACTTCTTAAAACACTACAGAATTAAGAGGATTCATAGGGTTAGCCTCCTACTATTGGAAGTTTATCAAAAAATTTTCAGAAATCGCAAAACCTCTCAACCAGCTTACCACCAAAAATGTCGAATACAAATAGACTGCTGAACACCAAAATGCATTTGAAATCCTCAAAGAAAAACTAATCACAGCTCCAATTCTCGCTTACTCAGATTTCAGCAACCGATTCCAGTTAGCAACAGATGCCTCTTATACTGCCTTTGGTGTCATCTTATCACAGTTAGATGACAATGGAAATAAGCAAGTAATTGCTTATGCTAGCAAAACATTGAAGCCAGCTGAAAAAAACTACCTTGCAACAGAATTAGAAACTGCAGCAGTAATCTGGGCCTTACATCACTTCAACCTTTACCTCAAACACAAAGAATTCGATATTATTACTGATAATATTGGACTCAAATGGCTTCAAAACAAAAACACTCAGCTAAATGCCAAACAAACCCAATGGACAGGATTTTTAGCCAACTACCAATACATTGTACATCACAAACCAGGAAAACTTCACACCAATGTTGATTGTCTCTCAAGAATGAGACAAGATTAGAACATAAAAACAACACCCATTTGAATTAACAACAAAAAAACAAACAATGAACCCCGAAAACTACAACAATCTTAAACAATATCTGGAGACATTAACAATCCCAACAGATTGGTCCCCAGATAAAAAACATCAGTTACAACAACAAACCAAACAATACTTCTTACACAAAAACATTATTTATTATTGAAACTTCAGAAATCCAGACAATCTACTAAGATTAATACAAGAACATAAAAAAAAAACCATTTTATATAACATGCACTCAGACTCTTCATCAGCACATCTAGAAAAAGACAGCACCACCCAGAGAACACTAGCATATTATTTTTGGCCTCAAATGAGAAAAGACATTCATGAATATGTTAAGTCTTGTGATAGTTGTCAAAAAAAAAGAGAAACTCGCCCTACAGAACCTTTAAACCCAATCAAAGTTGGACAGCCATTTAACCAAGTTGGTATCGATTTAGTTGGACCACTCCCTATTACAAACCAAGGAAACCATTATATTGTAATAGCTGTAGACTATCTCACCAAATGGCCTGAAGCCAGAGCCATTCAACGAGCAAATGCGAAATCAGTAGCAAATTTTATCTACGAAGACATTATTTGTAGACATAAATGCCCAATAGAACTTTTATTTGATCAAGAAACACATTTTGTGAACAATTTAATCCAGGAAATTTGTGGACAATTTAATATCAAGAGACCATTATCTTTGCCCTACCATCTACAAACAAATGGACTTGTAGAATGCTTCAACAAAACATTGTGTGAATCATTAGCCAAAATCTCAACTGATTTTGAGCAAGAATGGGATCTCTTTATTCCATCAGTGTTACTAGCATATAGAACACTAAAACAAGATACCACAAAACACACACCATTTGATTTAACTTATGGAAGAAAAGCAATATTACCAATTAGTTTCACAGTGGAAACATACCCAGCACAACCAATCAATAAAAACAATTTCCAAGAAACACTACAACGAAGAGCCTACACTCTGCTTAGCACATTGGAAGGAAAACAACGAATAGCAGCCACCCATATTAAACACTCTCAAGCTCAACAAAAAAAATGGCAGAACAACAAATTGCCTCCAGTTACCAATGAATTTAAAATCGGAAACAAAGTTTTTTTACACAAAACTAAAGCTGAAAAACAATGGAGTGGAAAATTTGAAAATAAATGGGATGGACCATTCTTTATCTATGAAGTCCTAGGCAATGGATCATACAAGTTAAGACTTGATGACAAAATCCTAGCAAAAGTTGCACATGAAAATCGTTTAAAACACTATAATTCCAGAAACAATCCTGAACCATTAATTCCACAAATTGGTACACATTCCCCTTTAATTAATCCCAAAGATATTCCCTGGAATTTAGAACCAATAGTTGTCATTGAACAATCTCCCAACTTGAACACTTAATTTAAATTTATTATTATAGTTATCTTCTTATAATTTAGAAACAATCTCACAAAAACAAAACAAAAATAACATAAAAACCCATACACCAAAAATAATTTTCTTTTATTGTCAAATCTCTTATAATGACTATTCCTCAAAACATTCAACAATTATCCCAAAAACTAATGTTAGCTTTAAAAATAATACCTGAATTATCTATTACTGTTATTGGAAACTACATTAATTATATCCAAACAGAAGTAGTCACAAATTTAGCCCCAAATTTACAAAAATATCACCCATATAAGAAGAACACAAGAAGTTATTCTGGAATTCACCTGCCAGAACTTTTAAAGCTTGCTTTAAGAGAAAACTTAATACTTACTCCTATTAGTATTCCACCAAATACTACTATTTAACAAAAACTCCAACTGTGTCTTAATGAAAAAAACTATGACTATACTCCAATATATAGATATTTCTACATTGGAAAAACACTTCACGAACAAAAATGGGAGCTTACAGCAGCAAACCTCACAAAAGAAGCTATTCGGAAACAACTCCACAATGAATTTAAGACAACAGCTGGACCTACAAACAGTCGTTATAAACTAAAAGCTGCTCTTAGACTTTATGACCTATTTCACATCTGTGAAAACGTCCTACAAAACCCAATTTTACAGCCTTTGAAGATTCAATACATTGAAAAGCTCACAGAACTGAAATTTCAACAATTTTCAGACCAAATTTCTTCAATAATTTTGGATTATTATCTGGAAATTACAGACAGTACTTGGACTTTGATGGAGCTCAGTCTTGAGAAGGAAGTTATGTTACCAAACAAAATTAGAGATATTGTTTAGCATAAAATTACCCTTATAAATTTTATCATTAATTAGCATATATTATTGTTTCAAATTATCACTTATTACATTATCAAAATGTCCGAAATTATCATTTAATTAATAACCCAATTTGTACATAACACAAATGTAACCTAAGTGCAATGATCAATCATGCAATATCCCGAAATATGTAATATTCAAAAGTTTGCTGAAATTTGTAGAAATTTGCCAAAATAATTGATAGTTTACTGAAATATCTAATAGTTTGCAGAAATAACTTGTAGTTTGCCAAAATGTATTGTTAGTTCAGTAAAATTATAAAAAAGAGCAAAGTTCAAGTTCATAGAATAGTGTTATGACAAGTTGTATAAAAGAAGAGCTTCTCTCTTTGAAAAAATGTATCGTACTTGAGATTTAATAATTAGAATCATCTTTTACACACAAAAACAAAATAAATATCAAATAAATTCGAAAAGCCAAATTCTTAAATTATTTCTCTTGAAATTAACCAATTCCTACTAACAGTTTGAAATTAATTAGCTACCAATTTCAGTAGACTGTTAAAGTACTTCCAGGCCTAGATCCGAAATGACTTCCATAAATTATCAGTTTTACTTTTTCTTTTATATTTCCTTTATTCTTTTTCTTTTCTTATTATAAATTATTTGGGTATTCTACAGACAAAAATTCCTGTAGAAGAGTTGACTTTTACAGCAAAGTAACTACACATTTTTAGTAAGCTTCCAGACAAGCAATTCCTGGGAAAGGGTTGATGTTTACTACAATGTAACTATATAAAGTAACTGGCACAGAATTGGCCATTCCACTTATAAGTCCAGCAGTTCAAATTATAGGAGATAATTTGAAGATAAATTCAGTTATCGGAGGTTCAAACACTTTCCATAATCGTAAATTAACAGCATTACAACAAACATACAAGAGCTAAGAAGAGACCAAAAACCTTTGATAACAACATCTTTAAAAAAAATAATCAAAAAGACTAAAAGTTCAGAAAAGTGAGAGCAATTGCTTGTTTTTACTATTATTACATCAAACTTTTTTGTGGTTTTTAATGAGATCTTAGGTGAAATTTTTATAGTATTATTCAACATATCATTTAAGATGGACCAAGATCAACTGCTGACTGTATTGCCAAATGTGGTGTCTTTTAACAGATTATCACTGGTTTTAAAAGCAAAACAATTATCTTCTGTGGTGTCATCTGTTCTTGAAAACTGAGTTAACTAAATGAAAACTAAATCATCTTTTTCTTTGGTTTCTGGTGCTGCTGCTGGTAGTACTTGGGAAACTATTACTAATCATTAAAGATTTGCTGAATAGATAGCCTTTACTTTAATATCTGATGTTACTTTTAAGATTAAATTGGCTTATATTAAAACTGTTTTTTTAGTCTATACATGGTTTTTTGGATACAAAGTCAGTTGTAAAAGACAATATAAAGCTCTTTTGTGTAGAGTTTGCTTCTTAAAACTCTTTGAATACTGTATTTTTGGTCAAGCTTACAAGCTTTGTTCATCTTGCCACTCTTAGAATTGCTAAGTTTTTGGTGGTTTCTGAGTTTGGCTCCCTTTCTGCTGCTGTTATATTGCATAATGTGTCTTTGGATGTGTTTACTGCTGACATTAAGACAGCTTTTAGTGTTTTTGGTGTGTTTACTCATGTTGTACTAAAGCCTACTAGCATTTAACAATATGTAGTAATTTATTTTGAGAAGTTAAACTTTGTTGTGTCTGCTTTGAATCATTGATCAGTCTTGGTGGACAAAGATAGTATTAGAATTCTTTCCTTAATAAATTAAAATAAGATTATTCTGTTTTATAATAAATTTAAAGCCAAATTGATCAATCTTCCTTCTGGTTGTACTGCTTTTGAAATTAGTGATTTGATTTCTCAAATTGGTGGTCAGACATGTTTTATTCTTTACTTCCTTAATTCTGGTCATTGTTTCTGGTTTGCTCTAATTATATTTAGTTTTCAGGTAGATCTGAATGCTGCTGTATTTAAGACTAATACACTAAAAAAATGTCATATCTAGTAAAAAAACTCCTCAAAATTGGTGCTGTTTTTAGTGCCAAGATTTGGGTTATTTGGCTTTAAATTGTAGGTGTCTTTACTTCTTTCTTCTAGAATTCTTAAAACTTTTATTTCTTATATTGTTGGTGACAAGTCTTATGTCAATACTACTGCTTTTGTGTCTTCTGTAGTTTTTTGTCTTTTTGTTGGTTTGGTTTTATCTGCTAATATATTTGCTGATGATTCTGTAGTTTTTTTTTGGTTGTTTTCTTTAAAGTTTGAGTTGACCAAGCTTTCTGATTTGGTTAACTTTATTGTTAAGTCTGTTGGTTCTATAGTCAAATTATTTAAACAATTTGTTAATAAAAATTTAGTTTTAAGTAGTGCTCTTAGCCTTAGAATTAATAAAATTTTAGTGTGCATGAGTACTTTTAGCAAGACTGTTGGTAAACTAAAACAAAAGATAGTTGCTTTGAAAACTGAATATGACTATAAAAACATTAATATGTCTGGTTCACATATAAGCTTGTCTTCTTTTGATGATGATATGTTTTCTAATTTAATGTCACTTTGGGAATATGAATCTGCTGTTGTTAAGACTAATGTCTTTAAAACGACTGAGTGGCTGATTGGATTGGTTAGTAATAATGTTATACTATTTGAAATTATTCAAAGGATGTTTTCTTTGGATAAGTTTTCTTCTAAGACTTTAGTGTAATGTGTTTTTAATTAGTTCAAGTAATTAGTTGCGTGTAGAAAATGCATGATTAGTGCCTAGTTTAGATTATTTAGTTTGATATATTATACTAAATAGCTTTTAAACTGTACTCATTAAGCAATTAATAAAAAAAAATTATTTAAAAAATTATTTTTTTTTTGCTTTTACTATTATTATTATATATATATAAATATTTAAAATATAAAATTATTGGAATTTTTAATAATTCTTATATTTTTTTGAATTATTATTAAAATTTCTGTTATTATATTATTTAATAATTTTTAATCTATGTTATATTTAATTATTAATTGTTTTTTTTATATTATTTTATAAATAATTTATTATTATTATTATTATTAACATTTAATGAATAAGACCCAAATATATGAATAATAATATTAAAATTTTTTTATTGTTATATTAATTTTATATAATATAATATGTTTTTATGTTTTAATAACTTAAATTTATATAAATATATATATAATTTTTTATTATTTATCTAATTTTTTTAATATATATATATATAAATTTAAAAAATAAAATTATTTTTATTTTTTATTTAATGTGTAAATTTATTTATTATTTCTTATAATATAACTACTATATATTTAAAAAAATATAATTTGCATGTTTTTTATATGTAATTAAATATAAAAGTTTAATTTAGATTTAATTATATTAAATTTAATATAAAAAATTGATCTTAAAAAGATATCTTATATATATAAACAATTAATATATAGTTATTTTTAATTGTATTACTTATTTATTTAACAATTTTATCTGTATTTAATTTAATATTAAATATTTAAAACTTTTAAAAAATTATTATTTAAACAAATATTTTTTTATTAATTTTATTATTTAAAATATTTATATTTTTAATAACTTTTTTAAAAACAACACTTTTTGTTTCCTTAATTTTATGATTACAACCAAAGCAAAAAGTAAAAAAGCTGTACTTGATATTTTTTCTGAGATATTTAATAAAATTTCAATTAAAAGAGCTTTTTCTGTTGTAGAAGCAATTAAGCAGAATATTTTAGAAATCTTTTTTTTATCTAATAGTTATGAAAAGCTGTTTTTGATAGCTACTAAAGCAACTTTTTTATCTTTAACTAGTTTTTCACCAATTAAAGTTTCTTCAAAGAAACACATTTAGATTAATCTTAATATTGTTTCTACCTTAACTAAGAGCCCAAAAGTTTTTAATAATAAATTAGTAAACAAGTTGGTTTTCTCCTCTTTAGCTTTAACATCTAATGCTACTAGCATCACATCTTCAAAAAAAATAATTAAAAAAACCAAAAGTTCAGAAAAGTGGAAGCAGTTACTTGTCTTTGCTATTGTTACACCAAACCTCTTTGTGGTTCCAATTGAGATCTTAAGTGAAATTTTTACTGCATTATCTAACATATTATCAAAATAGGCCAAGATTACCCACTAGTTGTATTGTCAAATATGGTGCCTTCTAACAAATCTTTGCTGGTTCTGAAAGTAAAGCAACTATCTTCTGTTGGGTTATCTGTTTTTAGAAACTGGGCTGATCAGATGGAAACTGAATTATCTCCTCTGGTTTTTGATACTGTTACTAGTGGTGCTTAAGAAATTATTACTAGTTATCAAAGATTTGCTGAGTGAATAACTTTCATTCTGGTGTCTAGTACTACTTTTAAGATCAAATTGACTTATGTTAAGACTGTTTTTCAGTCTATACATGGTTTTTTGGGTGCAAAATCTGTTTCAAAAGACAATGTAAAGCTCTTTTGCATAGAGTTTGCTTTTTAAAATTCTTTGAAAGCTGTATTTTTGGTTGAGCTTACAAGTTCTGTTCATCTTGTCATGCTCAAAGTTGCCAAGTTTTTGGTGGTTTTTGAGTCTGGTTCTTCTCTTGTTACTATTGTACTGTATAATATGCCTTTAAATATGTTTGCTGTCAATATTAAGTCAGCTCTTAGTGTTTTTAATGAAGTTTCTCATGTTGTACTAAAGTCTGTTGGTGTTTGGTAATATGTGGTTGTCTATTTTAAAGAATTAAATGCTGCTGCATCTGCTTTCACTTATTAGTTGGTTTTGGTAGGCAAAGATAATGTTTGAATTCTCTCTTTCATCAATTAAAATGAGACAATTTTGTCTCATGATAGGTTTAAGACCAAATTGGTCAACCTTCTTTCTGGTTGTACTGCTTTTGAAATCAGCAATATGATTTTTTATGTTGGTGGTCAAACTTGTTTTATTTCTCAGTTTTCTGATTCTGGTCATTATTTCTGGTTTGCTCTGATTACATTTGACTCCCAAGTTGATTTGGATCTTACTGTTGCCAAAACTGGTATGCTAAGAAAGTGCCATATCTGGTGAGAAACTCTTAGTTGTCAGCATTGTTTTTGGTGTTAAAAAATAGACCATTTGGCTATGAACTGCAAGGTTGTTCTACTTCTTTCTTCTAAGATTTTTAAGATATTTAAACTGTATTTTGTCAATTCTTTGTCTTATGCTAAGGCATTTGTTTCCTTTGTTCTTTTTGAGTTTCTTTCTTTAATGGCTTTTGTTTCTCTTGTGGCTATTGCTAATCCTTTAATGTTTTCTTGGTTAGCTGCTTTGGAATCTGATTTAATCAAGTTGTCAACATTGGTTGAATTTATTATTAAGCCTGTTGGTGGATTGGTAACTGCTTTTGAGCAATTTATTAAGAGTGATCTTGTGTCTAACAGCAAGCTTGGAAACAAGATTAATGAACTTATAGTATATTTGAATGTTTTGGCAAATCTGTTAATAAGTTGGAGAAAGAAGTAGTAGCATTGAAAACTGAGTGTGACATGGAAAATGTTGATTTGTCTAATAATTCTGGTGTTTCTGTTGGAGTAAGTAATGAGATGTTTGGTGAGTTAATAGCACTCTGAAAATTTGAATCTTTTAAGGTTAGGTTTAGTTCTATAAAAACAGCCAAGTGGCTTGTTGAATTGGTTTCTAGTAATCTTACTTTGTTTGATGTAATTCAAAAAATGTTTACTTTGGAGAAGTTTTTTTGTAAGTTAATAGCATAGTATAGCTTGAACTGGTTTGAGTAGTTAGTTACATATAGAAAGTGCATGAATTATATTTAGCCCTAAATTACTTAATTTGGTCTTAATTTCTAATTAATGATTAGACCATATTCATTAAAAAAAAAAAAAAACAATATTTTTTTAAATTACAACTTATTTTTTTTTAATTTAATATATAAAAAAAAAAGTATAACCAAAAAACCAAAATACCAATAAATACAACAATAATTTTAATTAATAAACTAACTTAACCAATTTAAATTTCAAAAAAAATCAATTTAAAGCTAATTATAAAATTAATAATAATAATAACAATAAAAAAGATCAAAAAAATAACAATCTTAATATAAGTATTTATATTAACAAAATAAAATTCAAAAATCATAAATCAATTATAAACTTAAACTAAAATTTTTTAAAAATAAAAACATCTTACAATTAAATATTAAATAATTAAAATCTTAATATTTAAAACAATATTAATATTTAGAAGTTTTTTATTAAATATAATTTTTTTTAATATTATTATCAGATAAATTTAAAATTTTTTTAACAATAATAATACTTTTTTTAACAATATTTATAATTATATATATAACTATTAATTATAATATATATAAAAGTTTTTTAAGTTAGAATTATTAATTGCCAAAATAATAAAAAAATTGAGTTTAAATAATAGATCTGAGTTTAATAGTCTCATTATAAAATGATTAGCAATTAATAATAAGAAAACTTTTAAAATTAGTAATATATTATAAAATAATATAAAATTATTAAACATTATTAAACATTTGTCAATAGTTAAGAAAAAATACAAAAAGTCTAAATATTATAAGTCAAAGACTATTAAAGATACTTTTATTAAAAAAGCAATTAATTAATGCATAAAAGATTTTTACTTCAATAAAAGTTATATAATTAGAAGTGTTTTAAAGTAAGTTTTTTACAAGATAGTTTTAAACTACTTGGTAGTTAAAGAAAATTTGGTCTTGAAATTTGAAAAAGTAAAATTTAATATTAATAAAATTATAAAAAAGTAAACAAAAAGTAAATTTTATTTTTATAATTATCTGATTTGTGGTCTTACCAGTATGTTTTTTTAGATTATATAGATAATAATACTTTTTTTAAGATAATAATAATATTACTGAAGATTTTTGGTCTCTTTTTTTGAATGCTGTTAATATCTATTTGCTGTGAGTTCATGTTTTCTGAAAGTAATTAAACCTTTAATAATTGAATTTATCTTCAAATTATAGAAAATAATTTGAACTATTGGGCTTATAAATAGAATAACCAATTCTATGCCAGTTATTATATGTAGTTACTTTATAATAAAAGTCAACTTTTTCCCAGAAATTGCTTATCTAAAAGCTTACTAAAAATATGTAATTATATTGCAGTAAAAGTTAACTTTTTTACAGGAATTTCATTTGTAAATTATCTTAATAATTATAATAAAAAAATAAAAAAAATGTAAAAAAAATAAGAATTTGTTAAAAAAATTGTTTTCTATCTAGGTTTGAAATTACTAACAGATTACTAAAATTGGTAGCTAATTAATTTTAAAACATTAATTGGGTTTTGGGAAATTTAAGTACAAATAATTAAAAAATTGGGTTTTATAATATGTTTTTTTTTATTTAAATAATAATAATAAAGATATATTAAAAGTAAAATAATTCTGAATAAGATACATTTTCTTGAAAAAAAAAGCTTTTTTTTTATACAACTTGTTGTAATACTAGTCTATAAACTTGAATTTTTCTTTTTGTTATTATTTTAATAAACTAAAAATATATTTTAATAAACTACAAATTGTTTCTGTAAAGTATAACTAATTTTAGTAAACTATTAAAATATTTTACAAATTTCTACAAATTTTGGTAAATTCTTAAATATTATAGAGTTTGAGTTATTGTGTTATTTAATCATCTTAATTTTTATTGTATAAATCGAATTTTTAATTAAATAGTGATATTCAATAATTTAATTAACATAATAAGTAGTAATTAAAACAATGTTTAATATATGTTAATTAATAATAAAAATTATAAGGATAATTTCATGCTAATTTAATGGCTAAAATTTTATTGATAACATAATCTTTTTCTTAAAACTGAGCTCCATTAAAGTTCAAGCATTATCTGTAATTTCAAGATAGTAATTCAAGATTATTGAAGTAATTTGGTTTAAAAATTATTGAAATTTCAGTTTTGTGAGTTTGCTAATATATTGAATCTTTATTAATTGAAGTATTAAATTTTGTAGAACATTTTTACACATATTAAATAAGTCATAAAGTTTAAAAGCTATCTTGAATCTGTAGCAAGCATTTATTAATTTGGCTGTTGTTTTGAATTCGTTATTTATTTACTTTTGTATAGTTTTAGAAGTAAGATTGGTTGCTTTAAATTCTAATTTCTATTAGTATAGTGTTTTTCTAATTTAGAAATATCAATAACTAAAGATATATTTATTGCTTTTATTAAGACACATTTGAAGTTTTTGTTATATTATGGCATTTAAAAAAATGTTTATAAGTGTGAACAATAAGTTTTCTTTCAAAGCTTGCTTTAAAAATTCTGGTAATTGACTTTCAAAATAACTTCTTGTGTTTTTTTTATAAGAGTAATATTTCTAAAAATTATTTACTATTAAAGCTGTAATTTTTTTTTAAGTGTATTTGATTTAATTTTTATTAATTATTATGAATAAGTCAGGAAGTGTTTTTAAAGTTAACATTAATTTTTGTAATATTTGTTAAATGTTTTAAGAAATAAACATTATAAAATTAAATAAAATTTAATTAAATTTGTAAAAACAAAAGAAAAAATTATTTTTGGTATAGAGATTTTATATATTTTTGGTTTAGGTATTTTTTGGTGATTATTTTACTATTTTTAATGTTTCTGTATTATTTTAAAGGAAATACTAATAAAATAAATTAAATATTCAGATTTGTTTGTTGTTTTATTACAATTATTAGTTCTAAATTTTGGAGAATATCTTTAGGATTAATTAAAAAAGAATGTATACCAATTTGTAAAATTAATAATTAAAAATTATTTTTAAAATAATAGTACTTTAATCAATCTTTATGTACAACTTTGTTATCAAGTTTTAACTTATATAATCTATTATTTAAGATTTCATAAATATAAAATGGTCTATTTTATTTATGTTTAAATTTTCCATTTTACTGTTTTTCAGTCTTAGTTTTGTGTAAAAAAACTTTGTTTCTGATTTTAAATTTATTGATAATTGGTGGCAATTTATTGTTATGTCATTTTTTTTGTTAAGCTTAAAAGTATTTAATATAAATTGTTGTCATTTGTCTTTTTTCTTCCAATGTATTAAGAAAAATGTAGACTTTTTATTAGAGTGTTTCTTGGAAGTTTTTTTCTGTGATTGGTTGTACTAGATATGTTTTTACAATAAAATTAATTAGTAATATTGCTGTTCTTCCATAGATAAGATTAAATAGTATGTATTTTATAATATTTTGTTTTAGTATTCTATAAGCTAATAACACTAATGAAATAAAAATATTTTATTTTTGTTCAAAATTAGTTGAGACTTTGGCTAAAAATTCACACAATATCCAGTTAAAACATTTTATTAATCTGTTTGTTTATGAATAATATAATAATAATAAAAATTGTTTAATATTAAACTGTTTATAAATTTTTTGTATTAAGTTGTTTATAAAATGTGTTTCTCAATTAAATAAAAATTTAATTAAACATTTGTATTTACAAATGTTTTTATAAATAAAATTTGTTACTAATTTTGTATACACTTTAAATGACTTTGGCTTTAGACTATTTGGTAAGATAATTTACTATAACTGCAATATAACAGTTTTCTTGAGTTATAATAAGTAGTAGTTTGACTAAATTAATTTTAACTCTGTTAAAAAGTTGTTTAACTTTAATTGAATTTAAGAGTTCAGAAGGATAAGTTTTTCCTCTTTTTTGACAACTATTACATAATTTTATATATTGTTAAATGTCTTTGTACATATGAGACCAAAAATAATGTTTAAATATTCTTTGAATTGTATTATTTTTTCTTAAGTATGCTGATAAAAAATCTATATACATGTTGTATAAAATGGTTTTTTTTATTTTGTTGGACTAATCTGAGTAAATTTGTTGAGTTTTTGCAATTTTAATAATAGATTTTGTTATAATAGATAAAGTATTGCTTTGACTGGTATTGTAATTGCTGTTTTTTGATTGGAGACCAGTTTTTTAATATGATAAAAGTTTCCAAATAATTTTTGATGTTGTTGTAATTTTTAGAATTTATTGTTTGTTAATTGTTTATTGTTGTTAAATTGTTAAGTTGTAGGTGTTATTTCTAATTTTGTTTTATTATTAAAAGACTAACTATGTTGGTATGTAGTTTTTCTAATTTGTAATATATAATATATTTGTAATCTGCAAAAAAATCAGTTCATTAAGATTGTTTTATATTGAATTCAAAACTCTTTTTATTGAGTCATTTGAGGCCAATATTATTAGTAATAATATTAAATTAAAGTTTATTTCGGAGGTATTGTTAAAAGTGTTTGAAAGTTCAGATAATAGCTGCTGTTTCTAATTTAGTTAAACTATATTTGAATTCAGTTGGTTTGAAGATTCTACTAACATAGACAATTATTTATTTATTGTTATTATTATCTAATTGTAATAAAATAGCACCAAAAACTGTATGTAAAGCATTAGTAACTAACAGAAATTTTTTGTTGAAGTTAAAATAGGCAAAAATTGGAGCTGTGGTAAGTTTTTTTTTAAGAGTATTGAATGTTTATTGTTGAGCTTGGGTCTATTGGTATCTAATATTTTTGTTAATCAGATAGTTAAATAATTTAGCAATTCCAGAAAATTTTTTGATAAACTTTTAGTAATAAAAAGCTAATCTGATGAATTTTCTTAGTTCTGTAGTATTTTAGAGAATTTAAAAGTTTTTGACAGTATTAATTGTTTTTAGATTGGATTAAACTCTATCTTTGCTAATAATATGTTCAAAAAAGATCAAATTTGTTTTTTCAAAGTAATATTTCTAATGTTTAATTTCAATTTTGTTTTTCATAATTGTTAAAAAACTTTTAGCAAGTGGATCAAATAAGCTTTGAATATTGAAAAATACATATTAATGTCATTGAGATAGACAACTATTAGTTGTCATAGAAGTTTTTTATAAACAACATTTATTAGTTTTTGAAATATTGCTGATGTATTACAAAATTCAAAAGACATAATATTGAACTTGTAGTTTTTTTCTTGTATGATAAATGTTGTTTTGAAGTGGTTCTTTAAATCTATTTCAACTTGTTAATATTTGCTTTTTAAGTCTAATATTAAGAAAAACTTGGCTTTTCTAAAAGCATCTAAGATATTGTTAATTCTTGAAAAAGAATATATATCTTTAATTATTATATTATTAAATTGGCAATAATCTATGCAAAATCTAATCTTGTTATTTTTTTTTTGACAAAAACTACTGGTAAAATTTAAGGACTTTTTAATAACTAAATAAAATCATTGTTAAGCATCTGTTGTACTTTTTTTTTAATGAGTTGATGGCTGGCAGGTAGAATTTAATAAGCTTGTTGGCATTTTGATAAAGCATCTTCTGTGTGAATTTGATGCTATATAATATCAGTTTTTCTGAGATTATTATTGTTTTTGATGAATATATTAGCATATTCAACAATTAATTGTTTTAATTGTCTTTGTTGTTGGGGTTTTAGGGGACCCATTTTGATTTTAAAAAGTTTTTTTTTCAATTATATGGTAGTTTTCAGTACTAGAAAAAATAGTTAGATTTAGAAAAAAAATATGTCTCATAATTTTAATAAAATTAGAAACAATTTACAGAATTTTGTTTTGAAAAATATTATTATTATGTATTATTTTAATTTTTAATCTATTTAATAAAATGATAGAGTGTTTTTTGGGATTGTAGAAAGTAATTCAAAATTTTTTTATTTCTTTTAAAATATAAATATTTGAGATTGCAATTTTGTGTTTTAAACAAATTTGTTTATTGGTTTCAAAGATTTGTTGTATAATAATAGATTTTGGACAGATGTAAATTTTATGATATTCTCCAAAAAGTAAGATAATAATTGATTGTAGAAGTTAAAGAATCTGGTGAGATTTATTTTGTGCATTAAAAGTTATATTAACTGCAACTGTAAATTGTTCAATTAAACCAAAATCTTGAATTTTTTTTCACTTTTTCCTAATTGTTCTCTTAATATAATTGGTTTTAAATCTAAAATGTTGATAAATAACTTAAGCAATTTTTTTTTCATGTTTAATTTTGAATAGTTTATTAGTTTTATTTTGTAACATAATTGTAATATTTCTGATGTATCTTGTATTTATAATTTTTTTTCTAATGTTAATTTTTTTGTTTGTTAATAATAATTAGAAAGCAATTTGAACTATTGTTTTTGGTAAAATTTTAAAAACAATTTTAAGATTGATCTTAGTTAGGAACTTGGATTAGAGAATTAAAATATTTTTGCTTAAGTATTATAAATTATATTTAGCATTAATTTTGTAAGCTTTTTTTGGATTGATTTTTTGATTATTATTTAAAATACTTGAGTTGTATGGCAGACTGGTTTTTAATAAAATAGATTAAAGTTGTTGTGATTTTTTTTTTTGGTTAGAATTTTCTAAATTTAATTTTATGTTTATTACTTTTACTAAACAAAAGAATATTAAAAGTATAGCATTCTGGATACTATTGGTTATCACAAAACATGATATATTCTTTGTATAATTAAATGTTTATTTGCTTTAATTAATGAATTTAAGCTTTTTTGGTCAAATAAATAGACTTGCAATTTGGTGATATATTTTTACCTTATTTTCATAGTTGTATCTAGTGATTTTAAAAATGTATTCAATATATTCAGCTTTTTTTATATGGTGAACATTTTTTTGGATTCTTTTATTAATCAAAATTATAATCAATTTATAGATTATCTTTATATTATTTGAATAATAATAGGATTTGTTTAAAGTACTGTTATATACTGCATCAAAAAAAATTTCTTTACAGACTTTTTCTGTAATTGATAAAACATAATTGCAGGTCTTATTGCATACTTTTTTTTTATTGCAATATTGATTTAGTTGTATTCTTTAGATAATAATTCTTTACAAGTAAGACAAGAAGTGTTGTCCTATTTTCCATTTTATTTAAGATATTTGAATTGTTTCCAGTAACAGATTTTACAATAATAGCAAATACACATCTTATATTCTTCTTCTGATAATATACAAGCTTCTATTAATGAAAGTTTTTTGTTATAATCTTTGCATTTAAGTAAAATATATGGTGGTTGTTTCTGGAGTTTTGGTATAAAATACTAAACTTTGTTTTAACTGCTGGTTTTTTTAACAATTTTTTGTTTTGTTTCCTTGGTTTAACTGGATGTTAATCCAAAAGCCATGTAAGTTTCAGTGATTAACATTTTTTTTTTCTTTTTAAATTTGAATACTAAGGCTTTTTTAGATTATTTATTGAAAGTACTACATATAGCAAATACTTTATTGTATTGTTTTTGATATGAGATTTTTAATTCTTGTGTTTTCTAGTCTAAATTTGTATTGGCCTTGAAAAGCCAATTGTTTTTAATAAAAGCTTAATATTGGAATACATTCATAATAAAAACTTTGATGGATATGGTAATTTTATTAATTGTAAATAAAAAGTTGTTAATTTTTTCTACTGGAGTCTTTTTTATGCCATTTACTATAATGATAACTGTTTGAGTAGATCTGTTAACATTTTATTGTAGCTGTTGTATCAATTGGTAAATAATAATGCTTTTGGCAAATTTACTGTTTAAGATTAACTAAATTGATTTTTCTTTAACTTTGGCTTTTATATATATAGCTGTGATTGTTTTTTGCTCTATAATGGCTGTATTGCTAAACAAAAATGGTAATTTATTTGCTTTAAATTTAAATGAAAATATATTAGAAAGATTGATATTTTGGGCAATTTTGGGTAATAAAATTATATTACTAAAAGAGTTTTGTTTTAGGGCTGCATTTTCACTTTTAGAAAGTACAGTTTGCTAAAAATTCAATTTTTTTAGTATTGTGAGATAATTAGATTGTATATAATAATAGTTGGGTCTTTGTTAAACTGAATTTTGAAGAACTAATTAATTGTTGAGATTGGATTAGTTATTGTTTATTGTAAATTGGTTTTAATGTACAAATTGATTTGATTAAACTAATTTTTAAGCAAACATTTGATATTATTGAACTGGTGATTGTTAATACTGTTGTTGAATAAATTGTAAAACAGGTGCATAATAATTGTTCTAATATTAAAATCTTGGTAAATAATAGGTTAGTAATGAGAATTGATAATAGAATTGCTAAGATTGGAAATAATGTTGATTATTCCTTAATTGTTAGTCTTTTTATATTTTTCAGCAATCTTATTTCCAGTGTTCTGAAATTTTACAATAGTAATAGCTTTAAGATTAATTGTTTTATGATAATATATAATTATTTTAATTGTATTTTTAAGATGACTAATATTTTTGTTGTTACTGTTGTTGCTGGTTGGTAAAATAGTTTTCAACTTTTTTTACAAGTTGATTAATTTTTTTTTTAGCTGCTGAGCTGGTTTTGCTGATTGCAAAGTTTACAAATTTGGTGTGGTTTGCTTTTTTTATTGTTATTTTGTAGTTTTTTACATGTTAAATAGCTATAGCTAAGTCTGCTAAGACATAAAAACAAACTTTCTTGATTAATTTGTCTTTTAATTCAGCTATAAATTGGTCTAAAATTTAAGCATTAGAGTAATATTTATTGGTTTTTAATTGTCGAATTTGTCAGAGAAGTTTGTTGAACTTTTTAAGATAAATTATAATGGATTTAAAGGGTTGTTGTTTAATGTTTTAAAATCAGTTTTGAAGAGTAATAGAAATGTTGTTGTTGGTAAATTGTTCCAGAAAAGCATCTTTGAATATTTGTCAGGTTTTAAAAAATGCATCTAGGTTTTTAAACCATTTATCTGCAGTTTTTTAGAGAAAATAGAGAATAGCTTTAAGTATTTTCATGACATTTTATTTGTTTATACTTCTTGTTTTTTGGACTTTGTCAAGTCATTTTTATGGACTGGTGTTAGCATCTTTTTTAGTGAATTCAGTAATTTTTATAATATAGGTGGTTGCTATTTTTTCTGTATTCTTATCTTTAGTAGTTTTTTTTTGTGAATTTAGAAATGGTTTTGTTGTTATTGAAGTGGTTGCTTTGGTTTTTTGCTAAAAAATCAGTTTAATACTAGTAGTTATTGATTTTTATTATTAAATAAGGTTTTTGGTAAAATAAAATCTTCTGGTCTTGAAAACCAAATAAGAGATAAATTGGGTATTTGTAATTAAGCAAATAAAATTAGAAATAGTGTAATAAAGAATAGTAATTTAATATTAATTACTTGTTTAGGTGTTTGCAAGTATTTAGCAGTTATTTTTAATGTATTGTAAGTTGTATAATTGACTTAAAATGTTTTTTTCTTTTGCTTTCCTTTTTTGCTATTTTTTGGTTCTAATTTAAAGTCAAAAAAGTATTTAAATTATACTGAATATTTTTTTTTACAATATTAAATAATGTTGAAGTTAAATTCTTAAAAGTAAGTGTCCAATATTTTACTGTTTAAGTCTTCTATTTCTAAGTAGAAATAGTATAGTAAACTTTTATAAAGTTGTTTCTGCCTTCTGATATATTATGGTTTTTAAAAAGATAATTGTTGATATAGTTTTTAATATATTGGTATAATGATTTTTTAAAAATTTCAATTCTGTCTTAAATATTGAATCTTTGTTTATAGTAAATATAAATTGACTAATAATACTCTAAAGTTGTTGTATTAGTTGTGTTTATTACTTTGAAATTGTTATTGCTGTGTTATTTTTATGAAAGAACATTAAATATTACTAAAGATTTTTGGTCTCTTTTTTTGAATGCTATTAATGTTTATTTGTTATGAGTTTATATTTTTTAAAAGTAGTTGAATCTTTGATAACTGAATTTATTTTCAAATTATTTTTTATAATTTAAACTGCTAGACTTATAAGTAGAATAACCAATTTTGTGCCAGTTATTATATGTAGTTACTTTGTAGTAAAAGTCATTCTTTTTCAGAAATTGCTTATCTGGAAGCTCATTAAAAATGTGTAGTTATTTTGCAATAAAAGTCAACTCTTCTACAGAAATCTTGTCTATAGACTACCCTAATAATTATAATAAAAAAAGTAAAAAAAAGTAAAAAAAAATAAGATTTTGTTAAAAAAATCGTTTTTTATTTAGATCTAGAGTCACTAATGAATTACTAAAATTGGTAGCTAAACAATTTCAAAACATTAGTTGAGTTTTAGAAAATTTTAAGTACAAATAATTAAAGAATTGGTTTTCAAAGTATGTTTTTTTTATTTAAATAATAATAATAAAAATATATTAAAAGTAAGATAATTCTGAGTAAGATACATTTTCTTAAAAAAAAAGCTTTTCTTTTATATAACTTGTTGTAATACTAGTTTATAAACTTGAACTTTTTTTTTGCTATTATTTTAATAAACTAAAAATATATTTTGATAAACTACAAATTGTTTTTGCAAATTATAACTAATTTTAGTGAACTATTAAAATATTTTGCAAATTTCTACAAATTTCAGTGAATTTTTGAATATTATAAAGTTTAAATTATTGTGTTATTTGATTATCTTAATTTTTATTGTACAAATCAAATTCTTAATTAAATAGTAATATTTAATAATTTGATTAATATAATAAATAATAATCAAAATAATGTTTAATATATGCTAATTAATAATAGAAATTATAAAGATAATTTTATACTAATTTAATGGCTAAAATTCTACTAATAACAATAATAATTAACATAAATGATTTGATTTTAATATATAATAATCTGTTTGATAGTAAAACTGCCAGTTTTTTTGGCATATTAAATAAACTTTGAAAATATTATAGTAATATGATGATAAAATGTTTTTTAAATTTGTTAAATTTTTGTTTTACTTTTGGTAATGTTTTAGTTTCTTAAAAAAAAGTTTGAGTTTTAATGATTTCCAAATTTTATAAGTAGAATAAAAACTTGACAAATATTTAGTCTATTATATTAATTGAAACAATTAAGAAAATTCTATTCAAATTTTTTTTTTAATATATTTTTCTGACTTGTAACAAGTTTAATGTTTTATATGATAATAATTTTTTAGTTTTGAAAAATATTTTAACTTAGTTTTTTATGTTTGCTGTTAACTTAATTATTATGACTAATATTACAAGATATATGTAAAGCTTATAACTTAGTTAGATGATATTATTTAAAAACTAGTTTATAGTATATCAAGATATATAACCAGTTTATTAGATTTTTAAAAAAAATATATAAGAATAGAATAAATAAAGTAATAACAGATTTTGGTTTTTTAGAGATTATAAAGTACATAGTAGACTTAATTAAAGTAAAGTTTTCTTACTTTTCTTATAAAAAATTTTTATAATTTTTTTTTATATAAGATTAAAAGACAAAAACATTTGTATAGATACCAAATTAATATCAGATTTGTAGCAAAAATTAATAAAATAAAAAATATTGAAAAAAATGTTATTTTTTACAGTAAATGTTTTTGTTAATAATACAATTTGGAGTGAAAATAATCAAGTATCTATATATTATATTTTGAATATTGCTAATAAATTTTTTAAGATCAATAATATTTCAATTAATAATAAAAAAATAGTAGATATTCTTATTAATTAAGATATTAAAATAGCTTTATTAAAAATTAATAGTTTGCTAATTTTAATTGTTAAAAAAATAATTATAAATAAACAGTTTTTTTATTTAATGTTAGCAGTCTTATAACTCATTGTTAATTATCATATATAGTTTAGTTTTGTTTTAATAAATATATATTATAAGTAAAAATTATAATCAAAAATAGTCTTAAAATAAAAACCAAGCTGCTTTAAAAATTTTTTAGTAAAACATTACATTATTTTTTTTTGTATAATTTGAAGCTATTCAAATAGATTTAGACTAAAAAAAATTGACATTAGTAGTTGGTTTTTTAAATATTAGAGATATTTTTAAGCATTTTTTTAATTACAGATTTTTGGATTTGCAAATTTTGAAGTGGGCTTTATTGAATTTTCTAT
The DNA here is from genome assembly GCA_016748015.1 of Geosiphon pyriformis. Lineage (NCBI taxonomy): Eukaryota > Fungi > Glomeromycota > Glomeromycetes > Archaeosporales > Geosiphonaceae > Geosiphon > Geosiphon pyriformis. Next base: position 724,422 of record JAAOMT010000003.1, on the reverse strand, counting down.
AGTATTCTGTCAAGTTATAAGTTAGTTTTGTAAACAACTTTTTAGCTAATATAGTGAAAAATTTTTTGGTTAATAGTTTGTTCTTGTTAAATAATTTACTTAATATGTTTTATAATTCTAACAAACTTTCTATATTTAGTATCTTGAAAAGATTTTTGTATTATAATTCTGTCTGTTTTTTAAAGCAGTTTAAAATCATATTTTATAATAAACTCTTGGATAAAAAAAGCAATATTATAGATTAGAAAACATTTTATTAGTAAAAAAATTAAATTCAAGAAGATTTGTATTTTTATGATTCAAATTAACATCAAACTTTTTGCACAAAAGTAACTTTTTTGTATTTGGTTCTGGTTAAGTAAATGGTTTACATAGTTTAAATATTTTGTATTTTAAATTTATTAATATATAAAAACAATTATATAAAGTTTAATCAGATATTATTAAAGTTTATATTAATAAATCTTTAAAAAATATAAGTTTTGCTAAGATTATTTGTAAAACCACTGCTTTTTTTTGGCTATTAATATAAATATAAATATTTAGATTTAAGAATTTCTGTTTTCTATAATAGCTAAATTACAGACTATTATTTTGTTTTTAGAATATATTTTAACTTTATATATAATAATTTTGTATCTAAATAGCCAAGTTATTATTGATGTTTGTGTTTTTGGATCTGATTTTATTATATTTGATTTTCAAAATTGATGCTGGATTAAAAAAAAATATTGTAAATTTAATTAAAAATAAAAATTTTTCAATTAAGTAATTAAAAGTTAAAAGATTATTTAAAAATTTTGAATAATAATAAGTTAAATTTATTAACAAATAATACCAATCTTTTTTTTTGTTTTTGTTATGTAGAATATATAAATGTTTTATTATGGCTAAAAATATGATTGTATTTAATAATGCTTATTATTTTGTTTACAATATATATATATTTATTTGCTATGTTTATTAAAAATCTAGTTTTGAATATAATATGATTTTTTGTTTATTAATACAGAATATTAACTAGTTATTAACTGTATGGATTTAGTACTCTAATTTGCATATGCTGTTTTAATTTACTAATAAAAAATTGGCTAATTTGTGTACATATTTTATAAAAGCTGTATATTATTATAGATAATTATTTGTGATGTTAATACAAATAACAAATTCATAATTTGGTGCCTAATAGCTGGTGATTGTTGGTAATATCTGAAAGTTTTCATGATCTGAAGGTTTTAGTTAAGTCTTTTGTATAATAAACAGAGATTTAATGGTTGTTTTAATATTCTTTCAGAAGTTTATTCCATGAATTTTTTTCTTTAGCATAGTGGCCAATTTATTTTAACAGTTATGCTCTTTTGGTAAGCTATTCTCAAATTTCTATTCTTATTTCTGGATCTTTTACCAGACTATTTTTGATATCAAAATACTCAATACTTAATCTTATTAATTAGTTAGTAAAACAATAAAACAAACAAAAAATAAATAAATAAAAATAAAAGAAATAAAAGAAAAAGAAAAAAAAAAATAAGAAATTAATATTTTGTCAATAACTGTAATTATGAACTATTGGTCTAGTATAGTTAAGTATTAATAGAATAAAAGCAATTTTAATATTCTTTACTCAAACAACAATAATATAAATTCAGATAATAATTGATATTTTATTGATATATGATTTGATTTCATTTCAAGTTATAGAAAACTATGTTTAAAAAAAGAGATATTAAATAATTAATTGATTCTAAACTAAATTCTTGACTTCAATCTGTCTTTTTTGTTTCTAATACTCTTGCTATATATATATAATTAATGTTATATGAGATTTTTTGAATTTTTTTAATTCTTCTATTCAGAAATCCTGGAATTTTTAGAATCTTATAATTCTTTAAAAGGAATTCTAATATTCTTGAAATTCTGTAATTCTTTGAAAAGAATTTTGAAATTCTTTAAGAGAAATCCTGAATTTTTTTTCTTACTATGTTTATCTCTAATTGGCTATTTTATATTCTTATTAAGAATTCTTAAATTTTTATGAGTAATAACATAAAAACTGTACATAAAAGACTTTTAGTTCTAATTAGAAAAAAATTATATAATAGAGCTTATTCAAGTATTTTGTCTTTGCTATACAATAAAGTAAAACTGCCAAATTATGTGTTTATTTGTTTAAAAAATAATAATATTTATAAAAAATATTAAGAAAACTTTTTAAATAGTAAATATTATTAGTAAGTACTTGTATTTATGTTTTTTCTGCTATTTTGTATACTGTTTCTTTATGTTTATTAAATATAAGTCTGTATATTGTGGTTTTTAAAGATTTATGCTTAAAAATTAGTTTTTAAAAGTAGCTAAAATCTTAAAAAATAAAAAAAAACTATATTAGTTATGGTAAATTTCATAAAATATCTGGTTAAATTATATTATTTAAAGATTTAACTTGTTAAATTAAAATATAAGCAGATATAAAAAAAGCCAAACTGATTAAAGATAGTAATTTGATATTTGGTTTGTTATATGAAATAGTAATTAAACTTTCAAATAGCATAATATATATGTTAAATGTAATTAAATTTTTTATAATTAATTTTAATAAGTACAAACTGTGTTTTTTTTTCAAGATTGAATAATAAGGTTAAAGTTTATATAAATGTATAATATAGTTTTGTTTGGGTTAAGTAATTGGTTACATATAATAAGAATATGAATTATATATTAGTTTAATTTTATATACTAAGTAACAATTAAATTTTACTTATAAAATAATAATAATAATAATAAAAAACCAAGTATTTTTAAAATATTTTCAATTAATTTACTAAAACTTTTTATTATTAACAATTATTAAAAATAATATTTGTTTATTATATTTAAGTGTAAAAAATAAGTTTAAAGTATTTATTTATTATTTATTAAATTTTAAATATATATTGTAATAATAAAAATTAACCAGATTTTTAACAATATAAATTTTTAAAATTTAAAAAATTATGTATTTAATAATTCAAATTATTTTTAAAAATATATATTTATAATTTTCAAATTTAATATTGCAATTTTTAAAATTAATATTTAAAAAAATAAATTTAACAAAAAATCTTAATTATAAATATTATTATAAATGTTAAAATTTTAATTATTTGGTTTTTAGATATGTTATTTTAAGCTTATTAAATGGTTTATTATGAAAATAATGTAAATTAATATAGTGTGTTTTTAAATGTTAATTACAAAAATGTAAATATTTTTATAAATATAATCAAACAAAAATAAGCAAATATTTACCACTTTTTGCAAAACACTATATATATTATTAAAATTAAAAAATTAATTGTATCTTTATATATATATAATTTCATTTAAGTAAATTTAAATTTGTTGTTATTTGTCTTGATTGTACAAAAAATACATTAATGAAAAAATTAATTGTAATAATATTTTAAAAAGAATCCTATTTTACTTTTTCTTTGAATCATATTTTTGTGGGTTTGATAAATTTCATGATTGATGTGATTGACCGTTCTGATTTGATTCATGATTTTTAACATGTTTTTGGATAAGGTTGTCTTTTTTTCTAACCAAATTAATGTATTTCACTGGTGTCATGTCATACCTCCACTTTGGTGTCTTAGGTGAAACATAAGGCTTGAGCTGAGATATGCAAAATTCAAATAAGAGTGAGCTTTAGAAGTTAAATGTTGAATAGGAAAAGTGTAATTTTTTCAATACCTCACAAGTATCCAATTCAGGAGGAACTACGAATGTTCGCACTCTTAGAGGATCAATTTCATAGCCCCCTTTGATAAAATATTTTGCGCATATTCAGCGAGTGCTATTGTTTGCAAAATCCAATAAAACAAAAAGTTTACCTTTTTTATGCCATCCCATGGCACCCGATCTATTACCTAAAGTGTAGCAAAGATGATTATAAAGACAATAATGAGTTTTGATTTAAAAACTAATTCCAGCTTGCCCTTATAATAATTGTGTCCTTGTTTTGAGGTCATTGGCAGTCTCTTAGCCCCTCTGACCACTGCTGATATGGAGACCATAGTTGAGACAAAATTATCGTTTTTTCCAGCGGAAGAAATTTGAGATTCAAGACAATATTTCCAAGGATCATCTGTTATTGGCATAAAAACGTGATTTGACTCGGCTGATATATAAACTATAAACAAGCATTTGGACTTCTCAAAATTCCCAATGTCAAACTCTCTCAAAAGTATCTTGTCTAATTTCCCGCTTTATCCGTCTGAATTAAGCTTTTTCCTTGATAGATTATTCACGTTTTGCCTTTTACACCTCAAAATAAAAGAGTACCAATATATAAAAATTCAAAATTTTATAAAGAATCCTTGTAAAAGTCATTCCTAAACAAGTCAATGGAGGGTTCATATGAAGTCAGAATACCGAAAAACCATTTGCCAGCGACTATTCACAAAGTTTTTGTCAGTGAGGGTGAGACGGTTCACAAAAGGCAGTCACTTTTCCGATATCAATACATGGGGTCCAAAAATGTAACGCTTGAGGACGAAAAAACCGGCCTTCCTTTAATAATGCCTACTCCTATTCCTGTATTTGAGGAGCTAAAATGCCCTGCTGTTGGCAAAGTTACTAAAATACTCGTCAAAGAAGACCAAGTGGTAACAGGGTGGAGGTAAAAATGTAATCTTATCGGGAGAAAATTTCCAGTACTTTAACTAATTATTTTACATTTTTTATTCGATTTAATCAAAGGCAAGCAACCTTACTCGTAGAAGAGCCATGTTCTCACGCTGTTCAACTCAAAGGCCTTTGTGCTTTATGTGGAAAGGATCTCACTATGTACGAACGCTTCACATATATGCAATTTTGCTTTCGTAACGTACTTAGTACTTTTCTCAATTATCGTTTAACCCAAATCCTTCAAAAACAGTACGGACTTTACTGGTATAAATGATACACAGCGGGCCACTATAAATATGGCCCATAGCGTTGCTGGGTTAACTGTAAGCCAAGCTGTAAGTCTTTATCCTCTTATCATTATTATTCTTTTTTGTCCATAACTTAGATTGCTTTTCGTTCTTATAAATAGGAGGCTCAACGATTGGAGCATCAAACAGCTGAGCGACTTCAAAAATGCAGAAAGCTTTCTTTGATTGTGGATTTGGATCAAACAATTATTCACACTACTGTCGATCCAACTGTTGAGAAATGGATGATGGATAGCGATAACCCGAATCATCCAGCTACTAAGGTAAAAGATTTTTATCTGTTTTAAATGGGCACTCTTTCTTATTTTCATGTGGATATCTATTCCAATATTCTCGCAATATTTCATTAGGATATTAGGAAATTTGTATTGCCAGATCATCCAACGGTTTTTTATATGAAAATAAGGTTAATAGAAAATTATACGTAGTTTCTTTAATTTCTTGAAATATGAAAATACATCAATTATTTTAATTAATTCATTATTAATCCGCATTGAATATTTAATTTTCAAGGCCCGATACAGCTCAATTTTTGAAAGAAGTTTCCAATTTTTTCGAACTTCATATATACACTATGGGGACCAGAAATTACGCGTCAGCCGTTGCAAATATCATTGATCCGAAACAAGAAATATTCAGCGAGCGGATATTATCACGCGATGAGAATGGGAGTATGTCGATCATAAATTCTGATTTCTTAATGATAAATTTATAGCAATCAATAATTTTCCTGAAATTGCAGGTATGACGCAGAAAAATATTCGCCGTCTTTTTCCCTGTGATGACTCCATGGTTGTGGTAATCGATGATCGGGCTGACGTGTGGCAATGGGCCCCAAATGTAATCAAAGTACAGCCATGTAGGTTCGGCAACTTCTAATTGAAAGTTCATAGAAAATAGGTAATTTAATTACATTTCCATTTAGATGACTTTTTTGTTGGAATAGGGGATATCAACGCCTCTTTTTTACCAAAAATGGTAAGTATTTTTCGACGGATTTTTGTTTGAATTTGAGAATTTTGACAACAATTTTTTTTTCAAATCAGTCTACGATAGCGTCCTCCAAAACAAAGCCATCCGAAACTGAAAGCATAAAAAACATTGCAAAAGAATCGATACCAGCAATCACAATAACTAAAGCTGATGGTTTTGATTTAGCTTCACCCGTTTCCGAATTTGAGGAACAATTGCAACAGAACGGCTCGAAAGCAAATCTAGGTAAATTAATTTTAATAGTTCAATCTGCTGATTTTATTTTTGGAGTTCAACAGATGATGATTAAAAACGGAATGCATTAAAAATCTAAAATTGCAGAAGAAACGGACAAAATCGATGATCTCACTCGTGCCATACAGCAAAAGGAACAAGTTGAGGAGATTGAGAAACAAGTCCATGATCGGCCCTTGGCACAATTAGAACAAAAGCCAACTCATGATCGTGAGAAACCAGTTCTTGTTGATGATGACACAGAATTATTGAAATTGTTAACGGTGAGCCCAATAGTTTCTGACTGCTTTCTTTTAAAATTGAATATTTCTAAAGCTCAATTGAATTGGAAAATTTCAGATTTTGAAAGAGATTCATCAGCAATACTTTGCCATGTTTGATCAAGAAAATGGAATGGCAGATGTGGCGGTTTGTTCATTTAATTAACGATGTTGCTGGTTTCCAATACCGCTCACATCTTTTATATGAATAATTTCACTCAGCTCTTAATACCTCGAATGAAAGAGAAAGTATTGAAAGGCGTCCACATCCTTTTCACGCATGTAATACCGACTAATCAGCCAAAACAGAGGTCAGGTTTAAATGACTGATCTTGGATCTGATTATATTCCAAAGTCGAGCCGAATGATAATTTTACTTTTTTTTTAGTTCAGATATTTGGAATTTGGCTATAAGCTTTGGGGCACAATGTTCCGAAAGTTTGAATAGTTATGTTACTCATCTTGTAGCGGGAGAAGTAAGTTATCAAATTTTCATTTTTGACTATTCAAATCTATTCCTCTATTCAAATATATATCACAGAAAGGAACGGAAAAAGTCAAAGCTGCTCGACGCAGACCAAATATTTTTATAGTGAGCAAGGAATGGTATATCATATGAATCATAACTATCCTTATTTTTATCACAAAATTATAGAAATAAAAACTAATATCTTAAACCTTTATTCCATTTTTATTTAGGCTAATTGATTCAATCAAGAAATGGGAAAGACAACCAGAAGAGCTTTATTTTTTTGAGGAAACCAATATGAATTCTTCACCTGATGGTAATTTAGTAGCATCAGAATTTGAAAAGAATGAGGGTGCAACCCCTGGAGCCGAAGAAACGGAAGCAGAAGAGCCTCAAGTCAAATCAGAGGTAACAGAAAACTTTTACAAAGTTGATTGGGGAAACGCAATGCACGAGGTTGATGAAGTTATAGGTGAATCAGGCGATACAAGCACATGGGATGATAGCGAGGCAGAAAGTGGAAGCGAAAGGTATTGCTTGACCATATCGCTGTTCCTGTGTATCAAATAAACAAAATAACTCGCTTTTAACTTAAGTTATTGGTTCAATTTATAGTGGTTCAAAACCCTTGAAACGCATCGGAATGAATCTGTTGAGTCCAGATAATAGCAGGGAATATAAAAGATTCAAACAGTCACCTTTAAGACACTCTTCTTACCCTGAAGATGATGGAAAACCAGATATGAATCGTAAGAAGATACCTGTATCTGAGAGAAGAAGCAGAGTATTTGAGGTTAAAGAAACCACTTATGAGGATGATAGTTACTTGGGTCAACTGAACTTGTCCTCTAGCAATCTTCAAGGGTGTGAAATCATTGATGGTGAAATTGGAAGTGACGATGATAATGAAGATTTCGAAAATGAAAGTGATTCAGTATATAGGGAACAGGATGATTTTCGTGAAAACGACACAAATCATCAAACAGATGGTCTTAATGAAAGACCAGAGGTAGGGGGAGAAGAGGATGAGGATGATTATGATGATGATGATTATGATGATGATTTCTTAGCTGCTCAATTAGAAGCTGAACTTTTAGATGGTTTAATCAAAGAAGAGTACTTAGGGGATGATTCGAATAATATCGGTGACGTTGACTAGGCTTTACATCACATCCTCAAGACGAAATAAATGCTCCAAATTTTCGCTTGCTACCTTGATAACTTCCTTTTGTGTCGCTTCTATTATTTGCCATAATATTGCTGATGCTGTACCATTTCCCAATAAACGAAATTTGGAAACATCGCAAACTTTCTCTAATCAACTATTCAATGATTTTACCAAATTTGCCCATTATTCTCGTGCAGCTTATTGTAATTTTGATGGTGTTCGTAATTGGGATTGTGGTGAGGATTGTGATGAGGATTGTGATGCTCTTTCTGGTAGCCACTTTCGATGCAAAGCGTGGGACTCAAGGTGAGCTATTGCTTTTTTTAATTGGAATTGAAATGTCCATTCAAACATTATTCTAAATTTGATTAATTTATAATGAAGCCTTTGTTGGAGTGCATAAACAACAAAAGAATATCATTAGCTTCTGAGGTACTGATCCAACTAACCTCAAAGATCTTTGCACCGATGTCAAATTCTTGTTTGTGGATTACCCTTTAGCTTCAAATGCAAAAATCCATCGAGGATTCTTGGAAGCTTATCAATCGCTTAATGAAGATGTCGTGGAGCAAGTACAGAGCTTGATAAAAACTTATCTTTCATTCAGTGTTCGTGTAGCCGGACGTAGCTTGGGTGGTGGTAAGTGATGTCATATAAAACCAAATTTTCTGAATTTTATTAGTTTCCTTTTTTTAATTGCCTTAATTTCATTATTTCTCTAGCATTATCTGTGATATTCGCATTGGACCTGAAAAACCAAATCCCATCTCTAGTATCCAATCAAAACTTTTTCATTTACACTTATGGCCAACCTCGTATCGACAACAACGTTTTGGCTAAATATATTGATAGTCAAATCTCGGTAAACCGCATTACGCACACTAGTGATCTCTTAACACACATCCCCTCTCGCTTGTTTGGATATCAGCATTCATCAGGGGAATATTGGATCAAAAATGACTTGAAGACATTTAATACCAGCACCATATATTGTGATGGCACCGAAAGCTCGGTATGTTTTGTGAAAGCTTTTTTGACAAAATTGAGTTTAAATTCTTGTTATTTAACTTTTTTTCTCGGAACTTTTTAAATCTAGAAATATTCAAATTCGATTCCAATACTTCAACTGAAAATGACCGCCCATATGGGCCCTTATTTTGAATCCTAAGCGCTAAAATCTTATTCCACTTATTTCCGAGATGAGAAAAAAGTGTTATTTTTTATCTAAACCGGGAATATTCTCATTTTCGAATTCCCTCTAATAATAGACACATGTTGGCACTAATTTATAAAAACTATGTAGATAGTCTAGATGTATTTCATTTTCATGATAGTAGTAATAAAAGAATAATTTCTTTCATTATTCTATATAAGTTTTTTATTTTTGGGGACATAAATTGTTCAATAGAATTTAAACATCTTGGAAAAAAGCTCGAGAAATTAGGATTTTCCATAATTTTTAATTTTACTATTAACTTTATTGTGTGCTCATTTGTTGAATGTATTTTTAAAATAAGTCTTAAATTTTCCGAAGTCATTTATTAAAATTACAATTAAGAATAAAATCTCTAAAGTTTTTCATACAATTGAAAAATAATTTTTAGCTTTATAACAGCATTATCTTCTTGTCTTTTGATTGAATACAAATATATTTTAATGCTTTATAAGTGTCTCTAATAACATTCCAACTTTTTTGATTATATATAACAAGCACATAATATAATTTTTTTGTTAAATCCTAATGTATTACAGCCAATTTAGCTATTTGGTATTATTTGTGTCTCATTTTATTGTTATTTTCAACGTTAATTTCATTATCATAACAAAATTCAAGCATGTAACAAGCTTTAAAATGTTTTTGATTAGTGGCTTTTTAGAAATATTTTACTACAACAATTTTATTTTATGAAATATTATGACCAGAATTAAAAAATCCACCAATTTTGTATTAAGCTTGTACATATTCTTAAAAAACAGCTTTTTAATATCAAATAATAAATCTTTTTAAAAAATTTTTATATTTAATTCTCATATATTATGATAATTAATAATACCTTATATAATTGTATTTCTTTTTTTTGCAGTTTTTAAGAAAAAAGTTATTAATATTTGTTTATTTTTTTTATATTAATATTATTGTTATAATAATATTTTTTATATAATGTTTTTGAATACAATTAACTTTACTAATTTTTTTATAATAATATCAATTACTAAAAACTTGATAAAACATATTATTATAGTAATTAATTTATATTTTAATAATAATATTATTACTTTATTTATAAAAAACTATTTAATTCAAAAAATTGTGTTTTTTATTATTTAATTTTTTAAATATTTTAATAAGATTTAATATTATATATGTTTTAAATATTGTTTTTTTAAAAACTTAATTATTAAAAATATTACAAATAACAAATATTCTAATATAAATTTTTTAATTTAAATTAACATAAATTTTAAGAATAAATTATTTTTAATAAAAGCTTAATATTAAAATATATATTTATAATTAAAATTTTAACTCAAATAATGATTTTATTAATTATAAAAAAAATTGTAAATTTTATTTATTAAGTTTTTTATATTATTGGTCATAACAATAATTATTTAAGTTAATTTATTTTAAATTTATTGTAAATAATAATATTTTTAATAATATTAAAATATATTAATAAAATATGTTTTATAATTTGGTCAATCTTGAAATTCTGTATGTAGTCAATATATAGTTTGTGCTTGTGTGAACAGATTGTTTTTCCCTACAAATTGTTCTAGTTGTTATAGTATTGTTGTATTAAATATCCATTTTGTCTTATTAGTATATAAATTCTGAATATTGAGAATCTGTTCCAAGTGGTAATAGCAAAAGTTTTTTGGATATTGTTGTAATTACCAATTTCAAGTTTTTTTGGTTACTTTTTAATATAGTACAGTTGTTTTTGGTGTTTCTATTGACAACTTTACTTTTGTTATTATCTTATCTATAGTGTTTTCCAATTTTCTGTGTATATTACATTGGATTTTTTTTGATTATCTTTGTATTAAATAATTTGTTGGTTAATAATAATTTTCAGGCTTGTTTATTAAGTCAATTGGTATAGTTGTTGTACAAATGAATAGATGTCATTGATAATTTTTATCTTTTATTGTTGCTTTTGGTTATGTTTACCATGTCTTTATATACTATTCTGTTTGATCAATTTAACATGTTTATATTGATGACTATAATTGATTCCAGATCTCATGGAATCTTATCTGGTTGTATTAATATTTATTGTATTCCTAGTTGTGAAATATTATTAGTAGATGATAATAGTATATTGTGGTATAATTTTAATTGATCTCTATGTACTGCTTTAGCTAAGATTTTGTTGTTCTATCTTAGTTTGTAAGCTCTATTTTCTAGAATTTCTTCAATGTAAAATAGTCCATCTTATTTGAAATCAAATTTTCCACTCCATTGTTTTTTTGCTTTGGTATAATATAAGAGTACTTTGTTTCCAATCCTGAATTCAACTGATTTATCTGGTAATTGGTTATTATGTTATTTTTTTTGTTTTTTTTGTGATCTTTAAATGTTATTAGCTGCTTTTCATCTTTTATTTTCTAATGTTTTTATTTGTTTGTACATTCTTCTTAGCAATGTTTTTTGAAAATTGACTTTATTTATTAGTTCAGTTAAATATATATTGACTTTTATTTCAACTAGTAATATTGCTGTTCTACTATAAACAAGTTCAAATAGTGTTGCTTGTATAGTATCTTGTTTCATTGTTCAATAAGCAAATAGTACTAATAATATAAACAAATTTTATTTATTCTGGTTTTTTTGGCTGATTTTGGTGATTGTTTTACACAATGTTCTGTTGAACTTTTCAACTAAACCATTTGTTTATGAATGATATGGTAATAATAATGGTCTCTTGATTTTAAATTTTTGGCTTAATTCTGCTAATGTTCTGTTTACAAAGTGAGTTCCTTGATCTGATAACAATTTTTTTGAACATCTATGCCAACAAATTAAATCTTGGTGAACAAATTTGGCTATGGATTCTGTATTTGCTCTTTGAATTGCTTTTGCCTCTGGCCATTTGGTGAGATAGTTTATGGCTACTGCTATATAATAATTGTCTCTGCTGGTTATTGTTAATGGTCTAATTAAATTAATTCCAATTCTATTAAATAATTGTTCTACTTTAATTGGTCTTAATGGTTTGCTGGGTCTTGTTTCTTCTCTTTTTTAACAAGCATCACAATTTTGAACATATTAAATAATGTCTGGAACATTGATGGCCAGTAATATTTCTTTCTGGTTCTTTCTATAGTTGTTTTTTTTACAAAAATATTCTGCTGTTGGATCTGAGTATATGTTGTATAGTATTGTTTTTTTCTCTGGCTCTGTAATTACTCTGAATAGTTAATTTGGATCCTTTTTGTTTTTTTGATATAATATATTTTGGTTAATAATAAAATATTTTGATTGTTGTTTTATGTTGTTTTATTCTTTTTGAGATAATTTCTTCTTGAATTGCTAGGTATTAATATAATATTGGAGTTTTTAATATTTTTGTGTGTTCATCTTTTGTTATATTTTTGAGTTAAAATGTTCTTAGATTTGTCTCATTTGTAACAACCCATCAGCATTTCCATTTTTTTTCCCTTTTTATAATATACAATATATTTGAATGGTGAAAGTTTTATTTTTCATCTGACATAACAGTCATCTCCAAATTTTTGCTTCTGGATTAATGTTAATTCTTTGTGATCAGTATATACTTCAAACTTCTGGCTTAAATACTCTTTCCATTTCATAACTGTCCAATAAAGCTAAGTGTTCTAATGCTGATATTCTATAATTTTTTTCTGCTGAATGCAAACTTCAGCTGGCATATGCTATAGAATGTTTTTGTCCATCTGGTTTTCTTTGAAATAATATGGCTCTCAATGCTTGATTAGATGTATTGGTGATAATAATAAATGGCTTGCTGTAATCTGGATAGATCAATACTGGTGCTTAAATGAGCTTTCTTTTTAGAATGTTAAAAGCTTCTTGTTAAGTTTTAGTCTATTCATATTTTACATTTTTAGTTTGGAGTTGGTAAAGTAATTGAGCCAGTTTAAAAAAGTTCTGGATAAAGTGGCAATAATATTCAGTGAATTCTCAGAATGCTTATAGTTCTATTAAGTTTATTGGTATTGGAAAATTCTTTACTATTTCAATCTTATCTGAATTTGTTTTAATACTGTCTTTGTTTATAATATGTTCTAAGAATTTTAGTTCTGTTTTGCCAAAAAAACATTTGGTTATATTCAATTTTAATCAGCTCTTCTTAATTTCTTAAATATCTGTTGTAAATAATAAAAATAATCATCAAATGTTTTTGAGAATACATTTGTATTATCCAAATATATGACTACTGATTTCCATAAGTTATTGGAAAGTGGCTGGTGTATTGGTTAAGCCAAATGACATGACTTCAAACTTAAAGTTTTCTTCTTTGGTGGTAAATACAGTTTTCTCTTTGTCTTTTGATTTCATGGCTCTTGTTAATAACCACTGTTTAGATCTAATGTTGAAAACTATTTTTTTTCTCTGAAAGCATTAAATAATTCTTAAATTCGTAGAATTAAATAGCTGTCTCCTCAAGTAACACCATTGAGTTTTTTGTAATCCAAACAAAAACAGATTTTCTTATTTTTTTTTTGGACTAGTACTACTGGTGATGACCATAGACTCATTAATAGTTGAATTAACCTGTTGTCTAACATTTAATTGATTTCTTGTCAAATGATTTCATGGCTTGTTGGTGGCACTCTATATGCTTTTTGTTTAATTGGCATTGTATCTTCAGTTTTAATCTGGTGCTGAATAATGTCAGTTCTGCTAAATTTATTTTTATTCGCAAAGATATTAGTAAAATTGTTAAGTAGCATTTTGAATTATATATATTAAAGTAGATCTAAATTTTCCAAGTTTATTTGTTTCAATTGTTTTGGTTAAAACAAATAGCATTTTTCTTGTCCATATATTGTTTGTGATGTAATATCTACATATTCACACAGTTGTAGAAAATCTGAAATAGTGCTTGGTAGTTAGTTTTCAACTTTAGTGTTTAAGTATCTAATAGTAGTTTTTTTTTGTATTTTAATAAGGTTTCCAATTGTATTGTGAATGAGAATTTTGATGTGTTTGTGGCTTTTAATTAGTATGTAGAAATTGGTGATAACAATCACTTCTAATTTACAAATACTTGGTTTTGCCTTAAAAATTTGGAACTGATCTTTTACTTTTCTTTCTATAACTACTAAATACTAGTTATATGGTGAAATGGAAATTGATTGATGGCATTACTCATAAAATATAAGAATTAAATATTAATACATAAATTAGCCAATCAGAATAAATGTAGTAAAAGTGGAATTCCAGGATTCCTCTTAGAGGAATTGCAGAATTTCAAAAATTTCAAGATTCTTATATGAGAAATTACAGGATTCCAGAATTCCAGAATTTTTCTCAAAGAAATTGCAGGATTCCAGGAATTCTAGAATTCCTGGCTAAAGAATTGAGGAATTCAAAGAATCTTGTATAATAAAATTTATGTATATATAGCAGTAGTATCAGAAGCTAGAAAATTGGACTTCCAAAATCAGTAGAACTCTCAGAGTTAATTAGACTCACAAGTTATAATTATTAGAATCTTTTAGTTACAAACCTTTCAATTTAGATTTAATCTAAGTGATCTTTTAATTTACAAATATTAATAAATAATTATTTGATATTTCAATCCTCTTTTTACTATTAACACTTTATGTTAAAAATCCCAAATACTTAATCACACTGGACCAATAGCTCTTGATCATAGCTATTAATGGGATATTAACCATTATTGTCTTGACTTATTACTTATTTCTTATTTCTTTTATTTTTATTTCTTTTCTTTGTTGTTATTTACTAATTGATTAAAAGATTAAGCACTGGAATACAGACATCATAGAAACTGGTAAAAAATCTATAAAACAAGAATAAAACACTCATAGATTTGAGAATAACTTACCAGGAAGATTACCAGCTACCATGTTGAAAAAAAAATTTGATGGAATTGTGATTCCAGGAGATTATTGAAACAACTATTGAATCTCTGTCCATTATACAAAAAACTCCACAACAAAACTTTCAGATCAACAAAACCTTTAAATACCAATACTGTTACCCAAGTAGAAAAACTGATCCAAAGTTATGAAGAAACGTGACTAGAATGTGACATAACACAGAATAGCACACAATAACATTGAATAATGTGTTATAACTTAGAATAGTACAAGATAATGCATTATAATGTAGAATAACACAAAATAACATGTAATAATACCAGATAACATATTATAACGTAGAATAACTAGTAATAACATAGAAGAATAAAGTAATAACAGAAATAACAAAGCAATAGTTAGCAATAACAAAACAATCAGAAGCAATCCTGTAAAACCAAAAGAATGTATAAAAGTGAATAGTTGTAGAAGGTAGAAAAAGGGACAGATAGATACAAACCACTAGACAAAAATCAAATATCCTTATCCCTTCCATTATTTATCTTATTTCATCTTCATCTTCTAAAATAAATTAATTATTAAGAAATCAGAATTATCAATTCATGTTTTCAAACTTTGTGGAATTTATGTGAACTAACTATTGTTTTGTATCTTCATTCCAAAACAGATGTTCTTAGCATAACTATCTTGAACTATTAATGATTTGGACCAATCACTCTTGATTATGGTGATTAATGATACTAATTTATCTTTTTTTTTATTTTTTTTTTATTTTTTTTTTATTTTTTTTTATTTTTTTTATTTTTTTCTTGTGGAGTGGTAACATAAAAAAATCGACTGTTTAGAAATAGACTTCGTGATAGCCTGGTAAAAAAGACAGGTTTTTTCTAAGTTTTGAATATTAACATTATTTTGTTAGCTTACCAGAAGGGCAAAAAGACAATGCTAGACCCTAATGACTGTACTCGTTAGCTCAAAAAAGATAACTCATATTTTTAAAGAAGTTGCAATCAGCAAAAACCAAATCTTTGTGCCTTATAACCAAAAAACTCAATAAGTAAATTCACAACCAGTAGATAAGACTTTTAGAGACTGATAATTAAGATTAAGCAACCAGAATTACATGAAACATGTTTTACCAATAATTGAGAGCACCAAACATTACTATCTCTCTACTCTACCAAGTTTACTCATAACAATGCTAACATTATTAATTAAACACCAAATTATGGGTTTGTTATTTGCTTTGAGACCCAAAATAAACACCTGTAACAATGGGTAAAAATAATTTCTCTCTTGTTTATAACTTTTTTCTTTGTCATATTAACTAGTATATCTATTCTACCTATAGATTCAAATCTACTGATTTTTCTTGCTGTCATTTTTAATTCTTCTCTATTTCTTACTAATACTAGCTAAGTTGTTTTAACCAAAGGTAAAAATATTGTCTGTACTATCTTTTCATTTGGTTTGATAATATATAGTTGTTCTGAATCATTTTGTAGTATTGCAATAATATTTTCTATATATCTTGTGTCAATTATTTCTTCTCTTATATTGATTTCCTTTTTCATTAAACTACTCCTAAATGCTAGTTGAATTATAGTTGTTGCTAGAATTTTCAGTACTATTTTTAGATCAATGCAAGTACATAAATATGGTTTCAATTTAATGGCATTTTTTTTTGGATATTTCAGATTAAACCCTACATTGGTATAATACTTTTGTTATTATCACTGAACTATTTGAGTTTTTGCTCCTTTAAAAGATCAGAAAATGTGATGTATTGTTCTGAGTTTAAATTGGAATTTGAATTGTTACTATTGTTATTGCCATTTTAAATAGAACTAGAACCATTATTATCATCACCATTGTTGAAGTTTAAATTGGGATTGAACTTTAATTTTGATTTTACTGCACACTTGTCAATTGGCTTTTACTCTTTGGGAATTGAATAAATCATTTGTAGTGGTAGATTGTAAACAACATTACAATTATTACAATATTCAAAATTACTGAAAATTAGGCAATATCTACACAGTCTTATGTTTAATTGTTCCAAACACTGTTTTTGTTTTTTTCTGGTGAGTACTAAGTTTTGGTAATGTTCATAAAATTTTTTTAAGGCTGTTTTGATATCAAAAAATGTGTTGAGATTGGAAATAAAAATAACATCAACTGGTTCTGGTGAATTGTTCTTTATTTTCAAAATCACACTGGGCAAAGCACTGTTACAGATGATTTTTTGGAGTCTCAAGTCAAATAACAAATCTGTAACTTGGTGTTTGCTTGGTATTCTGGCATAGATATCTGAAGATTTTTGTTGATCTGAAAATTGGTTTGTGGAGTTTTTTGTATAATAGACAGAGATTTAATTGTTGTTTTCAGTAGCCTCTCAGAATCACAATTCCGTCAAATTTCTTTCTTAGTATGGTGGCCAGTAATCCTTTTGATAAGCTATCCTCAAATCTATAAGTGTTTTACCTTTGTTTTACAGATCTTTTACCAGTCCTTATAATGTCTGTAACTTAGTGCTTTTAATCTTTAATCAATTTAGTAAAACCAAAAAAATAACAAAAGAAATAAAAGAAAAATAAAAGAAGATAAAGAAATAAACAAAAGCAATTGCAAGTTAATATTCTGTCAATAGCCATGATCAAAAGCTATTGTTTCAGCTTAGTTAAGTATCAATTACTATCAACATGAAGTGTTGATAGTGGAAAGTGGATTAAGATAGTGAATAATTATTTATTTGATATTTGTGAATTAGAAGGTTGCTTAGATGAAATCTAAACTAGAAGGTCTGTTTTTTCTTTTTCTAATACTACCACTCTATATACATAATTTGGGTTCTACGAGATTGCTTACATTCTTGAGCAATGTGCTATAATTTCCCAAGCAATGCTTATATTGCTGAGCAATGTGCTTACATGCTAACTATTACTTTCTTATTAGTCTACTATTTTCCTATATCTGTTTTCTTTTTTATGAATAATAGCATCTTCAACTTTGGCTTTTATTATCCTCTAAATTTCATCTTTATTATGTGAGTAACTGTCTAAGCATAATAAAGCTCAGTTCTATACAGTATTGAAAGACATTTTACAATTCACCTAGTCATTCATAAGAATCATATATTAACATAATGTATTACATGTTTCTTCTTGCCCAGAAATATTATTCCACATTTTTTCATTGAGTAACTGTTCTTCACAAGTGAGACATAGTTTGTTGTTCCACTTGTCTTGTCATTTTAGATAGTCATATCATTCTTAGTAACATAGTTTACAGTAGTAGTGAGTTCATGTTCAATAGTCTTCATCAAGTATAACTCAAGCTTCTATGGAGGATAGCTTTTTTTTGCAGTCTTTATATTTCAATAGTATATATGAGAGTTTCAGTTTAATGTCAATTAAGTAGAATATTTCCCAACTGTTATCCAGTTCTTTGGTGACTATGGTTTCTTCAGATCTGTCCTCTTCTTTTCCCTTTCTTTTGTCATCTCAGGAAAGTATTAGTGGTAATTTGTTGTGGTTGTTGTCAGTTTATGAGACTTAATAGACTTCTCAAATAAGTTTCTTCTCTTTTTTCTTGAATTTTATTAATGGTACTGGTATGGTAGTAGTCTTGAAGTGACTGCAAGTGGCTAGTATTTGAGTGTATTAGCCATTTTGACTGAGTTGTAGCTTCTGGGTGTTTTAGTTGAGCACTGCATTGGTTTTGGTCAGCCAGTCATTACCAATAAGAGCTTGGTATTGTGTGATTTCTATAATAAGAACCTTTATGAACATGATTATATCACTGACTTTAAACAAAAAGTTATTAATCTTACAAATGGGTATTTTTATCATTCCATTGGTGGTAATAATTTTGGTGCTGATAGCATAATTAATTTGGCGACCTAATTGGTTCATGAGTTGTTGTGTGATAATGCTGCTGACTGATCTATTGTTTAGGATTAGTTTAATGAACTGATCATTAACTTTGGCATCTGTATATATTGCAGTAATAAGTTTTAATTTAAAAGCAGCTCTAATAAATAGCAGTATTTCAACTGGTTCTTCCAGTTAAAAGAGAAAAATAACAGTAAGTAATTCATTTTTAGTGATAGTTGCTGGAAATATGTTGTTGGTAAGTAGTTGGGTTTGATTGGGTTCCTGGTTGCTAGGTTTGGCATTTTCTGAGATAACCAGAAGACTTAAATAGTTCTGAGAATTTGGGTTTTGGTTGTATTCAGTTCCTGAATTCTGCTGATGTAATTGTAATAGCTGTTGTGAGAAACTGGAAATTAATTGATGCATTAACATTACCAATTACCAGTTTTGTTGGATGTAGATAATTCTTGGTCTTGGATTTCTGGATAACATTTAAGCTGGGTTTTGTGGTAGTGTTAAGATAGATTGGAGTTGATAAATTACTTGTGGCTGCAATTGATAAATACTGGAGCTGGAATTTAATAGATTGAAAGTATGTATATTGGTTGTTGCATCACTTGTAAATAATGGGATTAATATTAATATAGTTCATTGAATAAATTGTTGGCATAGTTTGGAGTGTGTAATCTACAATCAGAGTTTCAATATTGATTTCTTAATTATTAATTATTTATTCTGACATGATAGTCAACTCTAATGTAATTTTGTTTACTACAATTGTGGCAGATATGTGTTTCTTGTTGTTATGATGATTAAGTTGACAATAACATAAGATGTGACTGATTTTGGTGCTGATTGAAGGTTTTGGAATTGTTGCAATATTGTGGTAGTTGATATATAGTCTGATTGTTGTTAACTAAGTATTCTTCTAATTTTTAATTAATTAAATTACTGAATTGTTTCAATTTGGAATCCAATTCAGATGATTTATTCATCACTAGATTAACAGCTTAGGCATGGTTAGTTTTGAGTTTAGCTGATTCAAAATTTTAGACATTAATAATTGCATTTTGGAGAGTTTATAGGTGTATTAAACATATATATTGAAGGATGCTACTGTGTAATTCATGGATGAACTGGTTTAAAATTTGTGGTGCTGTAAAGTAATTCACATCTATTGCTTGTATTTGGCACAGGTTGCAATAAAAGCATTTTAGGTAAGTAATGACTGCTTTAGTATCTCCTTATTTGATAGTTGCCAATATCTTGACTAGATGATTAATGCTATTATTATTACTAAAATATTTTAAGAATTCAACTTTGAATGTATTAAAATCTTGAAATTTCTGAATCAGACTTTAATATCATGAATTAGCAGTATTTTAAAAGAAATATGGAATTGTTTGTAATACTCTAACATCATCTCATCTATTGGCTGTAATGGCTTTTTTTATATCATTGAGCCATACTTATGCATTGTTTTCTTTGCCAATAAATTTCTTGAGTTTGGCAATTAAAACATAGACTATTGGTGCTAATGATAGTTGTTGTTATTGTGGTTGTAATTGTTGTTGAAGTTATTACTAAGCTGGTGGTTGTGACTGTTGTTGTTATTTGGCAATTGATAAAACTGGTGGTGAATCAATTCTAATTACTGGAGGTAAGTTTTGGGGAACAATAAAACCAGTGTTTAAATTGTTCTGATTTTGCTGAGTTAGAATGATTGGGATTTGTATTTCTGAGTTTCTTAGAATTGGGTTTTGATAATTAAATTCCTGATCTTTATTTTTTTTTTTCTGATTCCATTACTTTTCAAAGACTAATGGTTCTAAAATTTGGTTGAAGTGGCAGTAATTGAAATTCTGATGGTATTGAAGATCATGATTTAAATCTCTCAAAATAATTGTCATAGGTTTCTAATAACTCTGCTTTTTTCTGTTTACTTTGAAATAAAAGTTTGTTTAATGATGTTACCAGAAGTTTTTTGGTCTCTTTTTTTGAATGTTGTAAATGTCTGTTGGTTGCAAATTCACGTTTTCTAGAAGTAGTTGAACCTCCAATAACTGAATTTATCTTCAAATTATCTCCTATAATTTGAACTACTGGGCTTATGAGTGGAATGGCCAATTTCGTGTCAGTTACATTGTATAGTTACATTGTAATAAACGTCAACTCTTTCTTAGGAATTGCTCATCTGGAAGCTCACTAAAAATATGTAGTTACTTTGCTGTAAAAGTCAACTCTTCTACAGGAATCTTATCTGTAGGCTACCCTAATGATTGTAATAAGAAAAAAAAATAAAGAAATATAAAAGAAATAGAATTTTGTCAAGGGAAACGTTTTCTATCCAGGCCTGAAGTCACTAACAGTTTACTGAAATTGGTAGCTAATCAATTTCAAAACGTTAGTTGGGTTTTGGGGATTTTCCAAGTGCAATAATTTAAAAAATTTGGTTTTTCAAATTATTTGATATTTATTTCTTTTTGTGTGTGTAGGAATGGTTCTAAGTGATAAATCTAAAGTAAGATATATTTTTTTGAAAAGAAAAGCTCTTCTTTTATACAACTTGTTGTAGTACTAGTCTATGAACTTGCACTTTTTCTCTTTGCTCAAATTTCGGTGAACTAAAGATACATTTTGATGGACTACAAGTTATTTCACTAAACTATTAATTAATTTGGGTGAACTATTCATAATTTCGGTAAATTTCTATAAATTTTGGCGAATTTCTTATAAATTTTGGTAAATTTCTGTAAATTTCGGCGAATTTTTGAATGTTACAAAGTTCAGGGTATTGTGTAATTTGATCATCCTACTTTCTGTTATACTAATTGGATTATTTAATTAAATCGTGATATGTGATAATTGATTAAATAATAAATGATAATTTGAAATGATATTAATATACTAATTAATTATAGGAATTATAAGGGTAATTTCATGCTAATTAATAGCTAAAATTCTACTGGTAATATAATCTCCTCCTCAAGACTGAGCTCTGTCAAAGTCCAAGCACTATCTGTGATATTGAAATAGTAATCCAAAATAATTGAAGTAATCTGGTCTGAAAATTGTTGAAATTTCAGTTCT